>JAQQAC010025234.1:31880776-31933362 GCA_029783875.1 Phataginus tricuspis | reverse complement strand
CCTGCCCTGCGGTTTAGGCAAGTCTTTATCCGAAAAGCACTAACTGAAGTAAAATAGAAGCTCCGGTAGTATTTCTGCTCTAATTTGCTGATTTTTTCCGACTCACACTGTTTGCTGGTTTTTCCTCCCATTATCTCTTTTAGTGCCCAGTTTTGTGTTGCTGAATACAAGATCCAAAATAATTGTTCTTGATGGGACAGGGACATGCCACTATTTTTCTACTCAGAACAATTTCCAGATGAACACTCACGGCTTACACCACTACTGCCTACACAGCGGGCTTCCCTAGGTATTTTTGGCGCCAGAGAGAGTTGATGATCATGATGGCAAGACTGTTAGATGCATCAAAGTGTCCTCTGAAATGAACCACACCACTGAACCTGGCATGCAAAATGAACGTTTTGTTAACTCACTCACTTTAAGGAGAGCTGACGTTCTTTTTCAGAAATTAGAGATATCCTTTGACCAGCTCTTTAAGTACGAAGTGGAATTAAAGGTTGTCAAGAGTCATTCTTTCCAAATTGCTGTGGCCATTCTGCATAGCTTATGTGCATGGCACACTCGGAGACGCAGTGAGAATAATTATCAGATTATGGATCTGTTTTAATGAATCCTAGTAAAGTGCACACACAGTAGTATCTGTGCGTCATGTCATAATTTATATAAGCAAAATTTTAGCCTGCATTCCCTGAGCTCATGACATCTAGTGTGGATTTTTCAGTACATGTTCATGAGGATGTTGGTGGTGTGGTAAATAAAGAGCACCCTGCATTCAGGTAAGATGTTACTTTGCTTCTCTGATTCACAAAATTTGTATTAGTTAAGACTTTTCCTTCCCAGTAATAGAGATTCTGCTTGTCATCCGTAAGAAAGAAGATTTATGTTAAGGATATGGGATTGACTTGAAACTCAGGTCAAGATGTAGCCAGCTCTTGAAAGAACTGGGACCAGGAAGCCAGGTAACATTCTCTTCCGTCTTGGCAGTGGTACTGACTTCCAAGGGCAGCAGTTCAATCTAGGGTGCAGTTTCTCCAACATATGTAGAAACAGGTTCACTGCACGCCCATCGGTACATGAGCCCGAGCCGCAGCCCCAGCCAGCCAACACCTCCTCCTCAGGGCCTAACACCAGCCCCATGGGGTGTCTCCTGGGAGCTCTGAGAAGACTGAGCAACGCTCTCTCCTCACAGGTCTGAGCTTGGCTCTGGGGCCCCTCCTCCAAGCTTCCAAGTTTTTAATAATTCCAGCTTCTCCTTTTGTTCCTCCTGCCCTGGGAGTGATAGCTGTTTCCTGCAGTTGGAAGCTTGGAGTTTTCTCTTTTTCTCTTTTTTGGCTTACAAAGTTAGCAACTTTATACCTAGTTCACAATTCTTTATATTAAATTGTTTTGTTCAAATAGCTGGTGGATTTTCTGTTTCCTCATTGCACTCTGACTGATATGGGTGTCTGTTATTGAACTACATGACTTCTGCAACCCTTCCAGCTTTAAATTCGTCTAAAACCCAAATGCACTTTGGTAAAACACAAGCATTACACAGAGTAAGAGTAGTTGACCATTAATGACAAATGCCCATACGCTGAGCCCTGTGATAAGAGGCTTCCTTTTGTTATCTCAGGTCATTGTCCTCACAGTAATCCTATTAGGCATGTGACATGATTATCCTGCGTTTACAGCTCAGGGAAATTGCATAACCTGTGCAAGACAGAAGGCTGGTGACAGGGCCCAGCATGCTGTCCGGTTCTTCCCTGGCCTCCGCCTCCTCTCGGGCCCCACAGCATACGGTGTAGTTCTCACTTGCAGCGTTGTTCATTTGCCTAGCAGTTCCCCCCAGTCTGTAACCAGAGTTTTATTTAGCTTTTTATGTCTAATGTAGTCAATGACATAGACGATCCATAAAACATGTTGAAGTTTGAAACTTGAAAAAATTGATTCAGATGATCTGAAAAGTCGGGATGATCCATGAAGAGAAGTTGAGTCTCAGAGCTATTTGGGGCAGCTAATTGAAATGATTTTCCAAGCAGATGCAGGATTTGGAATAGAAAGAGTATAATTGTGTGTCCAGGAAAGGAGAATTCAGTGCCGGATATTCTGTATGCAGACTCCGAGTACTCAGAGACTGGTGTCAACCCAGGAAGCATGGACCTCAGTGCAAAGAGGAAAGTCCCTATTCCGTCACCACACAGCTCCTGGAGATCTCTAGTTTGGACTAAAAACTGACCTGGTATTAAGTTGAGGACACATAGCTAGCCTAATGGAAATGTGATTTTTCCCAAGATGTCCTCACACTTTAAAACAGTCTACATTTACATGGCCCTATAGGGACCCCAATGACTCCATATTGTTGGGGAAATAAACCCTAATTCCTGGAAAAGAATAGTAGACAATTACCCCAATTGTAGTGATACTGGTAGGAACCCTTCTAATTAAGAATTACCCAGAGGTTTTACTCAGTTTTGATGTGTTTTCCTTGAGAAAAATATAACAATCTTCCTATAATTTGGATTACTTTACTTTTTCCACACTGGGATGTTTGCAATCTGGGCAATTAATAAAGGCAAGCAAGCCCAGCCATAAACAACATAGTTAAAGGCAGGAAGGATTCCATCTTAAAAATAAGATTACATTTTAATATCCAGGAAGTTAAGAAGTAAGATTCTTAACTTACTCTTTAGCAAACAGACAATACCTCAGCCCACCTTGGGGACTGGGCAGGCTGCCTGTTTGCTCTGCTCCCAGACCAAGACGCTGGTATCTCAGGGAAAAATCAGAGCAGTAAATTTCTTGTGTTACGTTAATTTTAAATATTCAGGGACCACTTAACAAGTCCATGCCCTTAAGCCCTTTGTTACATTCCCAACTGCCTATAAAACCCCTGGACAACTCACATCTAGGGGCTTTCTTGTTCCCTCCTGGTGCGAGCCAGGCACTCTGTCCTCTCACTTTATCTCTAAATAAAAGCCTCCCTGGCTCCCCTACCTTGAGTGTTTGCTAAGTTCATTCTTCAACTCCACACACAAGAACCCCAGCATCAAGTTTTGATGCATTTTCCTTGATAAAAATATAACAATCTTCCTGTAATTTGAATTACTTCACTTTTTCCACACTGGGATGTTGGTATGGTAGTTGGAATTTTCAATATTTCAAATTCAAAACACCAGAATGACCTAGAGAACCGATTAATTTGTCCTGCTTTTTAGTGAAAATTTCCTATAATTTCAGGTGCACCAAAATAATTATAAACAGAAAAAAAAATTGGTTCAAAATATTTTAGAAATTTCCATACTAAAGGACTTGAGAAATTATTTTGCCTTTCTTAATGTACCCATTTGTTATTAACAAATGCTCAGGCGCTCAGCTACTCACATATTTTTTGCAGCTGTTTGCTAAGAGACTCGAGAATGTTTCAAGGTTCAACTTGGTGTCAAGCTGTTGGAAGTTTCCAAATTCAATTTCTAGGCGTGAAAGGCCACAGTCTCTCAAGCCTGGTGTTGTGGACTTTTTTTGGTGATATTTCAATGTTTTGTTTTGCACCACAAGTAGATTATATTTTATTATCTGTTAAAACTATTCCCCTCTAAGAAGAATGGCCAGGAAAATATAAATGATTCAATTTGCATTACAATGAAAACTTTTCCCTATGGAAATACGTGATTCAATAACCTGACACAAATTTAGACTGTAGTAAAATATCCAAAATTTGTTCCAAATCCAAGTAAACTAAAAATCTTAGCTAATCTTTCCCAACAATCCAGACCAGTTTGCCCATGGACAGAGAGCAGGAAATATGAAATAATAAAACAAATTACAGTTTTGATGGCCATTTCTCCAAATGCCAAGTGAAAGTAATGATCTACTGAAGCTTGAAAATCTGCATGTAGAAAATGGAAATTCAGCCCATGAGAATTTATAAATATCTGAGATCCTGCCAGCTGACAAAATTGACTTTAGCCTACATGCACTTTTTTTTTAAATAATAAAAAGAAATAAGAATTTAAATATTGTGATAGTATGGCAAAAAAAAAAAAATCTCAAGTACTTTATCTGATGTTTAGAGTTATTAGATATCAAAAAATACTCCTTTGCATTCCAGACAAGTTTTTGTTTTCCCAAACAGCATCTGTGACCCACATCCCTGAAGTCCACAGAAACATAAAATCTACAGCCTTTGGTATCTACAACTGGGCATTTTGATATTAGGCTATATTATTGAGCCCATCATTAAAACCATCTTGTTTTCCCAGAAAAAAAAAATGCAGCGTGCTAGCTAGTTCTTCCTTTTTCTGCCAACTTTCTTGAACACTAGCCTCCTATAAACTAATACAGTCCCTGACTGCCTCATGGAGTTACCTGCAAACTTCCCTAAAATAGCTACTTTATAGCAACTATCAAGTACACACCTTGATTAGAGAAAAAGAAAACACACATTTTGACAGAATTCTGTTGACAATTTCAATCAGTTAAGGAAGAAAGCTATGAAATTGCCAAAGGTAAATAAGATATTTAATTTTTCCCCCCTTCTTGCCTATAGCAACTAACAAGGGGATATTTTAAGATATCAAAGGTTAGATCCCCAAAGTCATCCAAATTATTAAAATAACTTTGCTTTAAAGTATACTAGAACTTTGTGTGTGTGTACATATATTTACAAAGTAAGATAACAGTATCAACAAGGGTTAGAAGAAGTAATTACCTGGGAGCCTTCCAACTCTAATATTCTGTGAGCATTCAATATCTTGCCATTACTGACCAAATTGCCAATTTGCTCTGAAACTATCAACTAGAAACATGGCACAATTTGGTGAACAAATCATTTCCCAATAAGATGCTGGCTCGCTAAACCACTTGTATATGAAAAATACCAAGTTGCCAATTTCATAATTTGACGATTACTGAGTTTACATTTCACAGACGGGCACTTTGGCCCTTACGTTAACTTGAACCACCATATGAATAGATCCCTTCTCCGCCCACAACTCCCCCGAACACCCATGTTGCATGGACTTCATCCTTACTGGGGGAATAGCCTTTTGGATTATGTTCAAACAAAGTTTAACCTGATGCTGCTTAAATGAAATTACTTTGGTTTGGTTCTCATTAGTAGTTTGCTTAAAATACAATTAATACAGAACGATAAAGAAGAAGAGGGAGTTTTCAGGAATGTCGTGAAAAAATAAATTACAAAAAAAAACTGTTAATGTACCCAATTCTCCCAAGTAAGAACGCAGCTCTCACCTACGTGGATGGCGCTTGTTCTTCTTATCTCTGTGTTCCAGTTTGATATTCACAGCGGCTCACACAGAAGTTTAATGTGAGCCTAAAATGGAAGGAAGGAAATTTAACATTTACCGGGTACCCACTCTGAGCCAGGCACTGAGGGTGCTTTCACGTACCCTCTCAAGGAAGGAGCCCCCCAGTAATCCTTTGGGACTGGAATTATTGTAACATCCCCACTTTACTAATAAGAACATGGAGACTCAAGCAAAAAACTTACTTGATATTGATAGTAAGTGGCCAGGATCAGAGTTTTTTCAAGAAAAACTGGATCTGATTCTTGGGCCAGTGGTCTGCTGGGAAGACAAAATTTTTCCCAAATGGGAAGTAAGCAGTGGGCATTTTCTAATATCTACAATTGATAACTGCTTTAATTCATAATTATTTGAGTAGTAATTTCTTTAATATTTGCTTTCCTGTTTCCTTAAAAGTCCCACAAGGAGGATGTTATTTGTTTTGTCCATCACTGTTTCCAGTGCCTGAAGCTCAGGAGGTGTTCAGTGAATGTTTGTTAACTAACGTGCTGCAGCTCTCCTGTGGCTAGTTCAGGGGCTTCTAGGGAGGTTTACGCAGGACAGAATAATCATTCATACGCTCACCAAAATACTTCCCCGTTGGTTTTATCCTGTGTCTGACAGTCATTATCTAGCAGACTAGAGCCAGCTTTTAGCTAATTGCCTTCAAATCAAGTAAGAGGGTTTTCCAAGTAGAATAACACTATATTTAACGACTATAGAACCTTTATTCTATGCCAAGTACTTTACATCCATCATCTTAACTTAATTCTTACAGTAGAAATCGTCATTCTCCCCATTTTAAAGAAAAAGAAAATGTGGTTCAGAGAGGTTAGGTTACTTTCCCTGGAAGGAAGAATTATGAAGAATGATAAGAGCAGCACAAAGACGAACCGCTGCTGTGGGGATACAGGAGAGCCCAGCAGCGCAGAGACTCAGGTTTCCCTCTTGGGGCACCCCAGCCCTCTGCCAGTGCCCCCGGCTGCCCCCAGAGGGGTCCCCTCAGGGTGCTTCACCCTGGCCTGCTCACGGGTGTCTCAGCTCTTCCTCTGAAGTGACCCTCTGCCCGTGGAGATGCCTCCCGGAGCCGGAGAAACTTTAAGGCACTACGAAGTGTTGCCATATTCCTTTCAGCTCCTCCTGTGTGCCAGGCCTGCACTGGGTTCCGCGTACACATGGAGAAAACAGCCCATGT
Organism: Phataginus tricuspis; assembly: GCA_029783875.1. NCBI lineage: Eukaryota > Metazoa > Chordata > Mammalia > Pholidota > Manidae > Phataginus > Phataginus tricuspis. The sequence goes on along the minus strand of JAQQAC010025234.1, from coordinate 31,926,882 downwards.
AGTTAGGGCTCAGACCTAGGCTGAGGCCTGTCCGAGGAAGGAGTGCGGATCTCCCGCTACCCAGGCACCTGCTCATGCGACATTTTCTCTCCAACTCTCCCCCCATTAAACAGATGTCTAGGAGGCACGTACATGGTTCTCTGAGGTTCCTGGTTTAGGCTCAGCCTTGACATCTGGACCCACTGCAGCAAAGATCACTCTTACTTGTAAAATGGAAGCCGTCAAGTTTTATTTATTGCTGCATGATAAATACCCAAAATTTAGTGGCTTAAAACAGCAACCACTTTATTATTGCTTATGATTGTGGGGCTGACTGGGACTTGGCTGAATGGTTTTCCGTCAGTCAGGCTCTGAGTCCCCCCCGCAGCTGTAGTCAGATGGGGGCTGAGCTGAGCTGGGCATCCAGGATGACTTCCCTGACTGCCCTTCTGTTCCTCTCCCTTCATGTCTGCTTTCCGCACACCCTGCATCTCAGCAGATATCCCGACTCCGGGAGTGAGTCCCTTACATCCTGGACTTCCCCTTCATAATCCTCTTCCCATGTGTAGTGTCTGGTTCGCTGCTGGCCTCCCGCATAGATTAAGAGCTTCATGAGGGCAGGGCCACACCCATTTTATTCAGCCCTGTATCTTCAGTGGCATATACAGGTAGCAACCACCCATAATAAGTGTCCAACAAGTATTTCAGTGAATGAACGGCCACTTGGAAACCATCTTTCAGTCTTCAGAAGCTTTCACATCTCCTGAATCCAAAACATTTCCCGTTTCTAACAGGCTCTAGAAAGCAGGTCTGCACATACTAAATGCAGAAGAAAGATGTGCTGTCTGAATCATCCCAACCTTATAAACAAACGTCTCCATTCTTAATTATACATCAATTGAAATTGGCTTGTGAATATTATAAGATTATCTGGAGAATTTCTTCAATTAATTTATGTTCATTTGATTATTTATATAAACATAAAAGTAAAAAATATTAGTGTATCAAGTGGGTTAATTTTTAAAACCTATGTTCTCCCTATGAGCAGTTTTAGGGGAGTGAGAAAAGCCATAGTCAAATCTATGTCTTTATAATAAGGCTGGGGAAATGCTTCTCAGTTCTTAAAACAATGGTTTCCTAACTCATTGCGTTTGGCAGTTTTGCCTCCAGAAACACACAGGAACTGTTTAATTTGACATTTATTGATACAAATGCTATAAACTACGTCAGGAGAACCAGCTGATAGGGAAATGGGACTTGTAAAACAATTTTGCTTCGATGATCTCAGGCAACCTATTGATTTTTTTCAAGGGTTTTATTCAGAAAAAGTACGACACAGAAGATAAAGTGGAGCAGGTCAATGGTTACTCAAGCCGCACCGCAGCCCAGGTTTGCTGAACTTCGCTGGAGATACTTAGATAAGCAGATACCATCTTTAATCTTTGTTTACACTGGTACAGCCTTATTTTCAGTCCTTATCGCCTCTTAATATTAAACTATGATTATTACTTGGCTGGTTTTACGAATTTATTCATTCCCAGAGGGATTTTCTTTGAACTCTGCCTAGGAAATACAGTTACTAATGAGGCTACAGTGAAGTACCAGCTCACCTTTACAGAGGTGGCCATTTCTGTTTATCAATTTCTAATTCATGAAATACAGAGCTGAGAACCAGAATGAATCCATAAATGGATTCCCAGGAATCCCTTCCTACCTGATCCAGAGAGTCGCCTGTGCCCACCTGCATCTGGGTGTGTTTTAACTTCCCTATCTTCACGGTGTCCTTTTTTCATTGTCTTTTCTTTCTTTCTCTGTGCTTCCTTGCCTGTCTCTCCAGGGTGGCTCCAATTTTTCCCCCTATCCTTTGAGGATAGGATAGTCTGTGATTTTATATTTCATATTATGTAATACATATCTTTATGCATCTATTTTGAATATATACATATATATGTTAGAAGTAGCATCAGATTTATTGTTGTATATTTGATTTTTTCTTACAGGAATTTAGGGACCTTGACTGTTTTACTCTCTGCTATATCCCCAGTGGCTGAAATAGTAACCAGTACATTATAGGCACTCAACGCAAATCATTGCATGAAGAAATGAGCAGAACGCAAATGAGGGCTGAAATGTGAAAATTATCTTTTTTAACAACTTTGCAAATATGTTGCCAAACAATTCTGCTCTTGTGGAAATGAGTGCAAACATTCCAGCCTTGGCTGTTTGTCATCTGCTAACTGTACAGATTGGTTTCACAGGTTCTGTGGCCCAGTGACACATTCAGTGTTCCATTCAGCACCTGATACAAACGCTGAGAAGTTCAGATAAAGAGGATGGAAGGGGGATGAATTTCAGTGGAGGATTCACTTTGAAAGGAAGAGTTTATAAAGCCCTGGTCCTTGAGTAGCCATTTCAATTTGCTCCAATCCAGTTTAATTTCTAACACAATTAGCTAAAAATATTAACAAGGATGGGAAGAGAGTTCTGGTCTCCAGAAGTTAACTCTTGGGCCACAGCCAAAGCCGTCACTTCAGATGAAAACAGTATGATTTACCACAGAGAACAGTTCCTGTCCCCTTTCATCCGGTGTCAGGAATATGGGCCATGTGTGACAAGTTCGTCAAGGACGCTAATGACCGCCATCGGATTCTAAGCCCCAAGATGCAAAGTAACGGTCCGGATGAGATCTGGCCCACAGATGTATTTTATTTGATCCACAGCATAATTATTTTCATTGAATTAGTTGCCAATATAGAGAGTCAGGATAATTCATGTAAACCCCTGCCTTTCTTTTTTTTTTATTTCCCTTGAGAAAATAAAAACAAAAGTATAGCAACACTGGACCTACAATTCCGAACTGTAGCAACACTGGAGCTGGTGTTGAAGTACAAGTTCCCATGACTGCCTGTTTTCCCACCGTCGCCCACCACTGCCTGTTTTCATTCTGATACTACAGAGCTTCAATTTGCCGTCCCTAATCACCCCGCGTTGTGTTCTTCCTTGCAGCTCGCCTACCCCACACATGTACATGTCTGGGCCCCGCTCGCAACTGCTGTCCTAAACTGTCCACCAGATGTTACATTCCTGTCCTTCTGGCTGAGGGTGAGTATGACCGCGTCCCGCGGTGGCTGCACCTTCATCGTTCCACACCCACAGGGGGATTCCATGAGTTCCTCTGCAACCTCTGTGTGCATGTGGTCACTGAAGAGGTGGGCATGGGATCAGCAACAGGACTAGCTGAATGAAAGAATCAGTCATTTCTGTGGCTGTAGGTATAGACAGGGTTTCCTAGCCGAGTGCCTCATAATGACCCGCTGCTGTCCATTTAACTTAGGTGGTCTCAGTCTGCCTTCTTCAAAAGAGAAAAATAAACAGGGCTGTCAAGAGAAGAGGCAGACTAATCTGGATGTGTACAATGCCCAACCTTATTACAGCACACACTGCATATATACTTCTAGTATCATATATATACATGTATGTATATAATCATACACAAAGTCACTTATCCTGTCCCCCTAGGAACATGTAAGGGGGTTTTAAAATTAATTTTAGCTATACAAATTTTTTCCTTGATTTAATTTTTTAATTCACATGGATTGCTTTTATTATAATTGTACCTAAATGATAAACATAAAATTAGAAATTAATAGTAAATGTATATAACTTCTGACACATGTATACCCAGAACACATTGACAATTGAATGCAAACAAAATAACATAAGTCAAATGACTAACGCCCACTTAACATAATAGTTGATGTTGCCTGACTGAACACAATACTCTTAATATTGTTATGGTATATACCATATGAACATGCATAGCAAGTGGGATAACAATAAACAAACGGCCTCTTGTCAGTGCAGGTCATGTTTTATCACGAAGTCAGTTTGTCACACACTTACAAGAAAATAAAATGGCTGGGCCACTTAACAAGTTCTACAGCTTGGGATAATTATTTAGATTCAGTGATCTCATCCATGAAATAATTTAATTAGATTAGAGTAACCCATGACCTACAGCCAGAAAGAAAACCAAGATGTTTATGCATGGCCACTAAATGTTGCAGAATAAATACTGTACTTAGGATAAGTGTGTTGCTTTATTAAGTAGATACATACCAAAAAATTACAGTGTGCCAAATCCTAGGTTAAGACAAAGAATCAGAAATAAATGAAGCCACTGTTGGGACTCAGGGAGCTCCTGTCCCCAGGGGAGATGGGCCTGCAAATGAACACATGACAGCCGAGTGTGATGAGTGACAGCGTCTGCATGTGGTCTGTGCAGACTGGTTCCGTGAACCAGGGACATGAGGGAATGCTTTCTCAGTCAGCAACACCGGTCTCTAAGCAGGTCTTGAAGGAGAATAGGAATTCATAAGGCAGTGGGATATTATTAAAATCCCTGTTTGGAGACAAATAACACTGTGAAGGGCACTTGAGAAGAAATCTGTTCTCCTTTGATGTTTACCAGCTTCATCATTAGAGTCTCTTCGGAGAAACTGCCCGCCCCAATCTTACCATTTCCTGCACCAGTCCTAAGTGTGAGCACACATCGATTTCTAGAATCTCTTCCCTCTCGTAGGGAGGAACATGCAGTGCTCAGGTCCTGCTTTGGGCCTATTTGCTTTCTGATATTGAAAATGCTAAATGAACAAGATTCTTATCTATTTATTAAGACATTTGCAGGGTTCTCTAAGACATGTGGCTTCTTTCTCTAACCCCCTCCCCCAACCAGTTCCTGTTGGTGGGGACTTGAAAATCATAAACCTAATTCTTTAAGGCATTCTGACTCTTGAGTTGTGTTGATTGGCCTCTGTCCAAAGGGATGCACTAATGAGAGTAATTCCTTCCTTGTACGTGGAACCCCTGCTTATAGCTGGCTGGCACATGTAGAGGGCTCCATATCATGGTCCAGATTCACTGTGCAACTGAGACATACGTAGGCTCCACAGAAGGACTGATAATTAGCGTACATTTAGATAAAGATTATCTAAATATTGGTTCAGCATTTATTCATTAGGGAGGCAGAAAGCTGCATGCACACTGGCCAGGGCAAAGATGGCCACTAATGTGCCAAGCAATTTAACTCTAGCCCCCAAACTTGCCCTCTCCCTACTGCAAAAGTGAGGCCTGGTGGAGAAATGGGACCAAACTTTTTAGAAGGTTTTCTTCTAATGTGTCTGCACATGTCCTTTGGAAGTCAAGTGGCTCCTTAGAATATCCATCCAAATACACACAGTGGTCTCCTTCCCTGAGAGGAATCTAGGAAAGTAGATCTTTCTAGATCTTTCCATCAGTTGTCTTCATACTGTTAGGTGAGCAGTGCCACCTGGAAGGCCCGTTTGGTGGGAACCACACTGAACAGCCAACCTGTAAGGAGCAACCCTGATCTCTCCTAAAATCCCATCACAAGGGCTTCCAAGAAATAACCCCACATTAACATTTCTGTTCTGAATCAAAGAGGCTCATTCCCAAACCCCAGCAAATTATTTCTGAAAAGGGAATTGTGTAGCTGACTTGCTGATTAATTTCTTCCAGGTTGAATACTTTGCTCCGTGCAAGTGACAGAAAGATAAGAACATCAGCCACCCCGACTCACATTCTAGATTTAGCACTGGGCACCGAGGTTGGACTGGATTTCCAATGTCAAAATGGCAGTAGCCCTGTGGATTTTTCCATTTCGCTGTAGCAAGTTCAGAGGTGTGATATGTCAAAGGTCAATCCTGCTCAGACAGGGTGGTTTAGGGGCTCAAGCAACTGCGAAAGGCAGGGGAGGGACTTTCCTTGCCGATGCCTGTTACGGCTGACAGAGGGTCTGGAGAACTGGTGCAGAATCTGAGCTTAATAGCTGTATTTTATCATTTCAATTGGTGATCACCTGACTGCTTCTCTGCAGTTTGTGGCATGACTGCCCTTACCGCCTTCACACCTGTCTGTGCAGAAGGCTTGCATGATGCAGAGTGTGGTGGAATGTGCCCGTTTGTCTTGGACTGCAAAGCCAGTCAAGGAGGAAACTCAGGGCTGTTCCCAATTCTTGCTGGATGTAAACTCTAGAGAAACAGCATTACAGAACAAAGTTCAAGAAAAAAGGGAAGATAAGCCTTCTTGAAAGTACTTTGTCTCAAATTTTTCCAATTTAAGGATATTTTAAATCCAAAGCAGTAAAACAAAGAAGGCAAGCACAGGCTGAAGTAATGAAAATGCCTGAAGATTTCATTATTTACATAATTGGGAAAAATGCAGATAGAATCCGACTCCTCTGTGTCATGTTGTTTCACATTTACCCTGAAATAATGTTAACAGGTAAGTAGGGTTGTTTCTCAGGGCTTTGGAGAAATTTGGGGCGGGTGTGATGTAGGATAGGGAGGGACGGTGGAGTACAGACAAGGGGAAGAAGCGGCAGGGCTGAGCCACAGAGGGTCTTATGAGCTTCAACTTGAAGTTCATGTCAGTCCTGTAGATAGTGGGAAGTCCTGTAGACAGCAAAGGGTCTTAGTTAGAAGAGTGGTACTTAAAAAAGAAAACAGCTGTTATATATTATATATACATACAATGATTATCCTACCTTGCAATATAACATTATCTCATAAGGGTTTTCGAGTTAATAAAAATGTAATTTTAATGTTAGCCCACTAAGAAAACTTACCAAATTCCTCAATTGCTAGACATTCAGAATATTGGATTTTAAATATCATATATTTTTAATTATCCATTTACTTCTCTGTCTACCCATCGAGACGATGGTGCCTCTGGACTCAAGGACTAAGTCTTCATTCCTCTTAACGTTTGACATCAAGTACAGAGCTTGTTATAAATAGACACTAAGTTGGGCATCTTCCCATCGATCTCTTGCAAAGGTTTTGAGGATTCTCTTTCAAGTATTTCAACCTCGGGAGGCAGCCTTTCCTTTTTACTTCTTTAAAATAGTCAGCTGCTATGATATCCTCAGCCCTATATAGTAATTCAAGCAACCAGTTAACCAGTTCAGATCAACTCCAAGAATAGTTCCGACTTGTAACCCTGTGACACCCACTGGGCAAAGTACCAAATGTACAGAAATGAAGCATCCCTGTCCCCCTGCTCACACAGCACACGAACTGCGTGCAGACGCAGATCTTGTGCATGTGCAGAGCTGCCGGTCGGCTTGCTCGGTTCAGTTTTTCCTGTCTGAACACATCAATCCACCCTAACAAGGGAAAGACCTGCCTTACATTTTCTTGTGCCGCCCTGGGGCTGATGCAGAGGGCGTGTTATTGTACAAAGCTGAATGAAATCCAGTTCCTTCTGCCTAAAACACAGGAAGGGGTTCATGGCTCTTTTTCATCTTCTCCCTCCTTTTTCTCTGTTTGATTCATAGCATTTCCTCCACCTGGGCTGCCCCCAAACAACATAGGGTAGCCCAGTTTGTAAGGATCAAGCCTACTGTCTCCCTGAATCCCATGAAGTGGTCTCCAAAATAAAAAGAAAGGGCACCGCATTTCTGTTTCTGAGTCAAAGCAGACTCATTCCTAGGTCCCGAAAGCCACACCAGGAGGACTACATTCACAAGAACTGAGGAGATGTCTCTTCCTAAAAAAAAAAAGGGTTGGGGGAACAAATGACTGGCCAGAGAAAAGGGGCACAAAAATTAATTTTGCCCTGGCTGAGGGAAAGGAAGTTGACGGAGGGAAGAGGATCTCAGGCAGGAAAATCCAGGCCAACCTGCTTGCAGCGTTGAGAACGTTCCCTGAGTCAGCGGCCCCCCTCTGAGGGGAGTATGGTGGAAGCTGTGAACTTATTCCTGGGGCAGAAAAAAAAAAAGGAAGATTGCTCTGTGACTCTATTATGAGAGCTAGAAATGAGCTTGGGAAAAAATTCCTGAGATGTTGGCAATAAGAGAGAGAGAAGGGGCACACCCCTTTCAGTAAAGACGCCGGAGGATGGCTGCCTCGGGGCGTGGGCACTAAACCACAGATGGCATCGAGCTCTGGACTCCCTCCCCCTCCTCTCTCCTTCCACCGCTTTCCTCCCTTCGTCCCCTCCTCCCTTCTGCTCCCATCCAGGGGGTAGACACCTGTTTTGTGACGGGTACCGCCCATCTGAGAACTGGGAACACAGCATAAGACATTCTTGCCACAGATGATATTAATTCATATAGAATGAGGGTAAGGAAAGGTTTTCTCCAAATTTCTCTTAGGAAAGGAACTGTATTTGTTTGAAAAAAAACATTCTTGATGAATGGATGGGATAGAAAGCAGTCCTCTGGCAGTCCTCGATATGGCTGAGGACTACCTATGAGTGAAATTCTTTTGAATTGCCAGAGAGGAAACGGGGAGGCAGGACAGAGGAATCAAGTTGGCGCAAAGTCGTCCCCCATGTGACCCTTCACCAACGTCTAAAAATCCTCAGTGCAGATTTCTTGTGAAAACCAGTAAAGGGGCTAAGTTCTATGGATGGATATCAGAGACCATGACAGAAACAGTATGCGAGGGGCCGGGAAGGCCCAAAGAGGAACCAGAGAGAAATGTGAGGACAATGCCATAGGGACTCATAGGAAAAGATCTGCACCATCACAGGCCACATAACTGGGGTCCGGGCTGCGTTTGAACACATTTGAAAGACTCAGGGGCTTCTCAGCTATGTCGGGGTTTCACATTCAGTTAGTCATAGAAAAACATCTAAAAGTCCATAAAGCCATCATCTGAGGATACAGGAAAAAAATACACTGCAAAACTCAACCCACCAAATGGTGGATCAATACCATCACACATGGAAAACACTTTATATCATGTATCATTGGGGCCCAGGGGCCCCTAGTGTCCGTATGTCCATAGATAGGCTTCAGAGACACCCATGAACTCCCTGAAATTACACATAAAATGTTGAGTATATATAGACCAAACATAGTTATCAGTGAAAATAACTAGCATTTATTCTTGACTATATATTACTGTGCAAAAAGCTTAATTATTTCATGCTTACAACAACTCTGTAAGAAGAAAAACCCCTGAAAATCAGGGACTTTGATTAATCTCACTAGGTCACACCACCAGTGAGCAGCAGAGCAAGGGTGTGAACACACGTCAGAATGATTAGCCTGCGCGCTCACCTGCCTCCTGCTGAGATGCCCTTAGAACTTTGCTAAGTCCTGAGTTGCGTTACCATTTCAAATGTTTTTATCCAGTGCAAAAGATTAGAAAAATAGACTTAGGGGCCTAGTGAGGCTCAGATTCCACTAATATTTTCTGAGGATCTGAAGATGCCTGCACTTTCACGTAGAATATCCCATTGCATCCAGTGCAGTGGGTTTGAAGCGCTCTGACCACCAGGAGCTCTGACTTCAGAGTGGCCGAGTCACACTGCTTTTGGTAAGTGGCACAGAGGGTTTTGCACCCAGGTCTTCTAGTCCACCAATCCATGACCCAGTCCCAAAGGAGAGTGGAAGGCTTTCTAAGAGGCCCGGCTGGTGGACTCCTGAGTTGCCGGAGAGTCATCCAGAAGGCTGTTTGAAGGATCTCACAAACTGCTATGACATCCATCAAATCCACCTGCAGTTTTTTTTTAAGTGCAGTTGACATACAATATTATACTGGTTTTACATGTACAACATAGTGATTTATAATGAAATACCATTACTTACCAACTGTCACCATATGAAGACATTCCAATATTATTGACTATATTCCCAAGGCCATACTTTTAATCCCTCTGACTTATTTATTCTATAATTGAAAGTTTGTACCTTTTTATCCCCTACACCTATTTCACCCATCCCCCTAGCTTCCTCTCAAATTGCTGTTTGAATCTGCAAAACAAAGGGCCTCAGAGACAGGGCCTTATGTTGGGGGTAGAGATCTATAGGATGTGAACCAGAGAACACAGACAAAGTTCCTGGAGCCTTTTGACTCTGAGTTTGCCAACTTCGCTGCAAGGGCGGCCATCATACCCCTTAGGCGACTTCACAGGGCCATCCTGCTGGTCTGATCATGGCTAGCGCCCCTTCAGCTGGCTGTGGGAATACTAGTTAAGCAGACCATGCATGCGATTCCTTGGGAGGAACTAAAGGGGCTGCAGCTAAAGTGTCCCCTCCTTCCACAGCCTGGAGTGGCTGCGAGTGAACGCCAGATATCCCAGGAGACAAGCACAGGCCGTTCCCATCGGGGGAAGGCCATGTGGACCCCAGGTGGGATTCCGTCACCAAACTAAGGGAGGAAGGAGACAGAGAGGCTGGACTCTTTCCTACCTGGTTGGATAAAACTGACTAGATTGGCATATTAGCACAGCATTTTTAAAGCAAAGAAATAAAAAGTAGAGCAGAAGAATTCCTATGAAGGAGCCCCTACAAAGAGAGAGTTGTTCTTTCTGCTTGAGGGGAGAGGATGACATGTACAGCTTCAACCCCCCCCACCCCCCTCGTCCACCACAGAAGTAACACCTGAAGATACTTAAGGACTGGCTTAACAGTTCAGTGGCTGTTTGTCACGTCCTTACTGGCAAAGCAACAGTGGAAGGGAAAAAAAAGCTTTTCTAAATCATGGTAGGTGAGTAGCTCAGAGGGCTACAGAGACTCAGCGTGAGACTTGTAGAGAAACCCCCAGCCGCTAACGCTAGTGCTGTGGTCCGCAAGGTCAGCAGCCGGGGACCTGCTGAAAAGGCCAGTTCTCACAGCCTACCCCAGACCCACTGAATCAGGAGCTTTGAGGGTGGGGCCTAGCCATCTGTTTCAATGGGATTCTGACTCAAGGTCAGACGGAGATGGGTTGGGGCCCCACCTCGGACACTAACTCAGGGTAAAACTTTGGGCAAAGGTAACTCAGAGCCACGGCCTCATTCTAGTCTGTGAGGCTAGGAATGGGGCCAATGGAGCTACGTAAAGGAGAGTAAACAGGAGGTGCTTAGCGCCCGACCACCGCGCACTCGGCAAGCGGCGCCTTCTCCTGGGGTCATGCAAAACACCGGAACCAGATCACTTCGCACTCGGCACGGTTTGGGCAGCTCCTCCTGCCGAGGCAGCACCACATCGAAGCGTCATTCCTGACTCATTACAAAGCTTTCTTTCACAGAGAATAGAGCACCTGCTTCACAATTACCTGGGTTGTCCGTTAAAAAATACAGTACCTAGTGCTCATATCAGACCTGAATCTGCATCCTGTGAAGTGTGGGCCGAGTATCTACACGTTTAAAAGTTTTCCCAGAAGATACTTCAGCAGACTCTGATGCAAGAACCGTCAGTTAAAATGAAGAGGTGAGATCCAGCTTTCCCGCAGCTTAGCTCTCACAGCCACTCGCCGACATGCTGAGGCTGGACGAGGCGGATGCCTTGTTTCCATGTTGCACCGGCAGGTAGAATCGAGACGGGAAATACTCTGAGCTTTGCTCACCTGTTCGCTACCCTTACCTGTGGCGGCTGATTAGTTCCTGGCTGGATTTTTCTTAGCTGTCCAGTTGAGGTGATTTTTTCTGATTTCTGGGGGAAAATATTCTTGGTGGTAGCAGAAGGGAACCAGGTTAATGGGAATCTGTGATTATAGAGGATGCTTTAAGCAGAAAATTCTGGAGTATTGTTTTTTTTTAGGAAGATGTGGTATCTCTTTAAGGAATTCACAATCTGTTGGCCTGGGCATAGCTCAAACGCTTGATTCTCTCTCTCTCTCCTTCCTACAAAGATTGCCAGCTAGTTAGTTATTTTCTTGAAACCTGTGGTTTGAAAAGAGGGATGGCCATTTTGGCGTGTTCTGGATAGGCTTTTTGTGGGCCAGGGAGGGAGAGAAAGGGGCTTTGAATTCAAATGACCCAGGCAAGCCCAAACCTCCAGGTCACCCGTCTGGTCTGGAGCCTCTAAACCCCCTTAGGGATATATGCATGTATTAACCACAGAGGTCAAATCATAATATCCAAATACGACAGTAATAGCTAACATTTGTTAAGCCTCCCTCTGTGCTCAGAGCTTTGCTTATTTAGAGTTTATTATCTCATGGAAACCTTACAAGAATCATAGGAGTAAGTCCCGATGTGTCCCACTGGAGGATACGAGAATTGAGGCACAAAGAGGTTAAATAATTTTCCAGACTCACAGCCTGTAGCGAGCAGAGTCGGATTTGGAGCCCGGGCAGTATGACTGACTGCCCCTCCCGCCCTCTAAACCCTTCCTAAGCAAAGGGCGGTTCCTGGCTCTGCGTCTTCCAGGAGGTTTTTCAAGAAATATGGGATCTCAGGCTCCACTGCAGATCTACTTAAGCAGATTCTGCATTTTAACAGAGACTTGCAGGCACACTAAGTTAGAGAAGACCTACTCTAAAGCACAAGGCATTTCTTCAAGTTGTGCTCAAAGCACCCCCACACCAAAAACACCTGTGAATGCTGGCAAACCATGTGGGTTTCAGGCCCACCCAAAAGCCCTGCAGCTGGGGTCAGCATCGTGTGCCCCCAGCCCCCAGGTGATAGTCCTCTGCTCCTCGTTCTGAGAATCACTGCTGGGGTTCTCCTGCCGCTGTTTCTTGCTTGGCAGGGAAGACTTAGAACAAGAAGGCCAGTTGGAACAGAAGAATGCTCTCCCTGCAGTGCTGAGGAAGGAATCCAGAGAACAGCTCCGGCAGCCGGCTTGAGGGAGGTCAGGCAGAAACTTTACCTCCCCTCACTTTAATGTTGTCAAATCCAGACTGTAATAGACTTCCAATGTGGAGTCTTACTTTCATTTTTTTGTTGTTGTTTTATTTTCAAAGACTGCCTTTGTGAAAACCTACACCATGTGTGCCACTGACTGCAAAGCTGGTGCTCAATTATTGCTTTTACTCTGGACCAGTTTACACAACATTCTCCCCCACAAACCTGAAAATGGGAAGTGGGGTCTCAACAAGTTTCAAAGACTCCAGAGGAAGGTGCCATGTCGAGAAAGGTGCCAGAATGATGTGGTAGACATGGCACATTTGATATAATGATGTGACAACTGTGACATCTGTGTCCCTAAGGATGACTCGGCAAGATTGATGACAGTGCTGACAAAGTTCTTGCCTAAGATCCGTGTCGGCTCCACAGAGACCCCGAAGACGGGAAAGGGTGTGTGATTCTGTTCCAGCACGGATGAGTGGCACTGGCTACCAGCGTGCCTCTAGGAAGGTGCTTAATTTCTTCAAGCCACGGTTTTCCCATTTGTCTAATGAAAGGGTCTTTCAGGTGTTACGATTTCAGCCATCTAGAGAGTCCGGGCCAGTAAGAGAAGTGGGTGAAGTCGGTTGCAAGTCAGAAGCAAGTGGAAGCTGCAGGGGAGTGCACCTCCCAAGGGGCTCCCAACGCAGGTGTTCCTGGAGCGCTCTAGCAGCCCCACAAAACACAGCCACGGAGGATTTCACGGGCTGGGCTATCTCCAGGGGCCTTCCGGCACAGAGCCGTAATTACAGTTCCTTGGCCATTTTTGAGATGAACAATGCCTGCGGCAGCTGGGCTACAATCAGGAGATGGAGGAGATCCCATGGAGGAGTCGATCATCTCACTCCTTCTCCTTTAACTGGGGCAAGTGGCAAATTGCTGAGTTTCCCAAGGACTAGCTGAAGGTATCACCCCAAGAGGACCTGATATATTCTTTTCTTAAAGGTCGTGGGGATGAAAAAAGATTGTGAAGAAGACGCAGAGTTATTCTGGTGAAGCTACCGAGAAACTTTCCACGTAAGGATATGGGGAAAGTGGGGGGTCATTCTTGATTGTTCTGTTGGTAGGAGAAAGGGAGGTGAAGGTCTGAAATGAACACACAAACAGATCTTAGAGATATTGGGGGTGCAGTTCCAGGCCACAGTGGAGCAAATATTGCAGAAAAGAGAACCAAGTGAATTGTTTGGTTTCTCAGTAATGTAAAAGTCATGCTTACCTTATACTGTGGTTTATTAAGTGTGCACTGGCACTGTGTCTAAGAAAATGTATGTAACTTAATTAAAAAACACTTTATCGGTGTGAAATGCTACTGTCATGTGAACCTATGGGGAGTCCTACTCTTGGCTGGTGGAGGGTCTGGCCTTGACGCGAAAAGCTGCTGGCGGGTCAGAGTGGTGGCTGCTAAAGGTTGGGGAGACTGTGGCGATTTCTTAAAACAACATGAAGTTTGCAGCACTGATTGACTCCAAAATAAATATAATAATAATGAAAACGTTTGAAATAGTGAGAGAACTTCCAAAATGTGACACATGAAATGAGTAAATGGCTATTGGAAAAAATGGCTCCGATAGATTTGCTCAAGGCAGGGGTGCCACAAACCTTCAGTTTGAAACAATATCTGCGATGTGCAAGAAAATGAGGTATGCCTGTATCCCTAATTTTACTTGATTTTCCAGTAAAAAAGGGAAAAAGTGGTGTATGCTTAAATGTTCATTTTTATAATTCATTTCACTTGATTTTTGCTATGCTTATACAATTTGTATTTGAAAGATACTCAGTTTCACCTATTTAAAATTTTTATATTGTTAACCCTTTTACAAATTCCTGTGAATGCCAGCATTTCATTACATTAAAATCCTTAAAAGTACCCAAAGCAGGATTTTAAATACATGTGGGTACGATTGGTATGAATATGAAAGTGCAGTGATTTGGGCAGAGCTCCATCCCTTTAAGGGCAAAAAATTATTCGGTGTTGCAATGCATCTGGAGGATGTTCAGTCAGGTGTTTGATTATTAATTGAATACATTGGTTCTGAAAGTGAGGTTTTAGCACTACCGGCGAACTTGGTCGAATTGGAGATTCCCAGACCCCACCCCAGAGGCACTGAATCAGAATCTCAGACAGGAGGCCGGAAAACTGGATTTTAATAAATGCTCCTGGTGATTGCAGTGCCTTCTAATGCTTGAGAATTGCTGATTTCAGATTTGTTGTTAAATGGAGCCACTGGCTAGGCCATGCGTCCGAGCAGTGTTTCAGTCCTGACTTTGTTATGTTCCCCATATTTATAGGTATTAAACTATAAACGCTAAGATAAGGGCTGCCAGAACCAACGGCTAGGAATTTAGTAATCTAGATGGCATCAGTCAACTAAAACCATCACTGCACAGAATGCAGGCACGTTCTGCAGGTAAGTGAAGGACCATCCTGGTTTTTTGAAATTCATTCTTTGTTTTTAGCGCCTGTCAGTTGTATGTTTTAGTCTGTGGTATCAGGCTAGATGCATGAAAACTACCTGTTGAGGCAGTGATTTGAGGCAACATGACTGACTTATGTCATAAAAGGCCTTCATATAATATCAGTCCATCATCAGGCGGAAAACGGCACAGCCTGAAATAAAAGGGACCTGCCACTAATTTTTTTCTTACAATGTGTGTGAATGTTCCATCTCTGTATCTTTAAGCTTAGGAGGGGGACTGATTTCAGCAGTTTCTTTGGTGTGCAGAAGCAATCCATCTCTGCAGTACCCTGGTTTACTAATGCCAATTCTTTGGGGATAATTACATGTTTTTCTTGCTAATCTATAGTTCTCTTGTGATCTTAAGAATGTAGCCTATTAGTCATCATTATTCTCATAGTGTACCTGAAAGAATTAACCATGTCTCCAGAGGTTCTATGTCAATGTTCCTTTGTGGCACAGGTAGAAATGCTTAGAATTAGAACACAGTGTGGGCGCTGCCCAGCAGTGATGGATCTGGGGGAGCTTGTGAACTGGCTGTTAGGCTTTCCAGGCGACACGTGATGGTAAGGCCCTTCAAGGGAAACTCAGAGCACATAGGACATTCTCTCCCATTTGTTCCAAAGTCCTTTGTTATAAGATCTTGAATTTAGGCTGTATTTGTTCATCATAAATGTTGACATGTCCTCTCCTTGGACTCTGAAAACCACATGAACCAAGTTTTTTTCTTTACATTTTCTCATGCAAATAGCTTGTGTAACCAAATGTACATAAGTGTGTGTGAACTATTTAGAAAACTAACAAACACAAACAACTTTTTAAGTGAATTGCTATAAATTGTCTGATAGTTAAAATTCTCAACCAAAAGGTCAAAGTCTGTTAGCATTTATGGGCACTGCAGACTCCGTTTGGATTTTAGCAGACTAACCCGTCTATTAGACATAAGATTTAGCCTTTAAAGTTGAAAGGCTCGATCCTTTCCTTATTGTTTGCACAACACTCACAACTCATCAGTTAGCAGACGTTTGCTAAGACTCTACAGTATTTGAGGCACTGTACTGGGCACATTTTGGGCAGTGACAGGAGTGGGTGTGCCTTGCTCTCATGACTCTGACCATCTGGTGGTATAGCAGAGACATTATTAATTGGTCCCCACATCTATTTCCTCTTCTCCCGGGCCAGACATTTTGCAGCCTCCCTTGCTGCTGGATATGGTATGTGGCTGAGTTCTACCAACGAGCAATAGAGAGTATTAACACCAACGATGCATGTCATTCAAGGCCTGACACAAAAATCCTCCCATGTACTGTCTCCACATGCACTTTCATACTCTTTATATTTCTCTACCTAGTACATTGGGAAGAAAGACTTCAAAATAGTTCTTGCAAGTGTTTTCAGTGGTAAGAAAGTAAATTATGGGACCTGACTTTGTAGGTGGGGAGCCTTCGGTCTCAGAAAAGTCTTCAGAGAAAGACAAGAAGAAAATATTTTCGCTTGGCTAGGTCACTTGTTGTTAAGAGTTACTGGTTTTATTCAGGGATTCAGCTGGGTATAGAGGGGACAAAACTGCCAAACTAAGGGGAAGTGTGATACCGTATAGACGTTAAGTGGTTAGTTTCTTCATTTCATTTGGATTAACACAGAAGGAAAAGGCTAGGGCATGGAGATCAGTGAAGCATCTTTTGCAATCTTAAGAATAACTGTAATTGCTTGTGTGCAGTGTTCAGCTCTTTTTCCTATAATCTTTGAAATCTTTGACTATTGGGTAAAATATGTGCCTCGGTAAGGAGGTTCTTGTAGAATTGCTTTGTTTTTTAATGAAGTTGGTCAATTAGGAGTTGCTTTGAACAGTGGCATACAAGGATGAAGTGGGAGCAGTGTGCCGAGGGTGGGCCATTATCTGTAGAGAATTAAAAAACATTAATAAAGCCAACTAAAAATTGGTTTGCTTTTATGTTAAATACCATGCACCAGCAATTCTAAGCAATGTCAGTAATAAAATACCCTTTCTACCAGGGAAATTGCTCACACACTACCTTCACTCCCCAATCTAGTTTGGTAAACTACTAGACACCTTAAGTATTTATTAAGGACAGTTTTCAAGGGCTCTCAGTATAACAGGAGATGTGCCACACCAGGAAATATAATCAGAACTTTTAAGAGCACATTGCCCAGGAAAGTGAACCAGAGGCCATTATTTCTGGCATGAAAAATGGAACCAGCAGTTCCAGGAAGGCTTCATGCAAGAGCTTGTTCTTAGGATTTTGAAAGGACCTGAGCAGCATAACATAAATAAAGAGAAGAACACCATTCTGTGCATTGGAGAAACAGGATCGCGAACTCCAAAGCCAGGTCGGTGAACCAAGAGTGCGAGATGACCTTAAGCAGAGTCTCGTGAACAAGAGGCCCGTCATGTAGGCATAGCTGGCATGGGGCTCCGATGACGAGCATCAAAATGTTCTGTTGTGTCTGGAAGGGAGTTAGCAGATTCCTAAGAGCATTAATACCATGTGGTCAAAGCAATCATTCTAGAAATAACCACCAGTCAACTAGAATAATTAATGCCATGGTTTTGGGAAGGGAAACAAATGGGTGCACCCCCTTGTAATTCATGGGGGAACACAGGATCAGAGTTACGGTTGTGGGTTTTGTGGTCTGCAGGGCCCTGTTCCTCTGCACAGGGTTGGGTTCTCCATGCTGCAGCTGTGGGAAACAGTCTTGACTGTGTCAACCTGCCAACAGCAGTTCTGAGCCCAGGAACGATTTGAGGGGGTGGATGTAAGCCTCTGAATGGTGAGGACCAAGTCTCAGGCAATCCATCTGGCCTCTGCCTTTACCGGTTTCGTGTTCCATAAGCTCTTGCTTTTGGCTGTTCTCTTCCCATCACTGTAAACTTCTTCAAGTGAGATGTCACTCAAGACCAACACCTCCTTTCTGTGCCAGCCCGAGTCAAAACATTTACAAAAAAGCATGTGGACATTTGAAAAGGAGCATGACTGCTTGGTTCAAAAACACATAAGAAAATTCCAGAGATTAGATGAGGCTTGAGAAAAATGAATGTTCAATACCAGTTCAAATTATGGGAACTACGTTAATATCTAGTGAAACCCTATTTGCCATTACGTAAACCATAGTCATCAAACATCAACAAGAACATAAGAAAACGGCTCTACTTCTCATCTCTGAATCTTGTTCATTAGTCCTCAGTGAGCCATGATTTGTACATGCTGCTATCATGAATAAGCCACTACATGATTATATTGGCCAATTTCCAGATGGGTGACTTACGTAAGGAAAGTGCGCTTCTAATGGGGTCCTTCTCCTGCTGCAATACATGTTGCAGTTCCTTTGAGTAAATGCAGTGAATGCTCATCTCATCTGTTGTTACTTTCCTGCTATCATGGGGTAGCATTAGCACTTCCTTGCCAGGGAGCTAAGACAAGCTTGTCCAACAAAACTGTGCAGATTTCCATCCCTTCTGTGCCAACCAAACAGACCAATGTTTGTTCAAACCTTTTCTCTTAGTGCTTTTGTTTTATTTTGTTTTTAAAGTGTAGCTTCCCAAAGCAGAGGTAGAGAGGAGAAACGATCCAGAAAGGACACGTCGGGAAGTGAGGAGGGTGTTATTTAGGGGAAACCAGAGTATAAATGGGCCCTGTGTTTGAGCCAGGATTGCAGTTTTGTGAAGCTCCCCACTGGTGGGTCCAAGGATCCCAGAGTCTAAGGCTGAGGCATTTTACACTAAGAAGTGACGAAGCCCTGACCGCTTGAACTCCCTAGGCAGCAAACTTGTAAGTGGAATTTTAAACACACTTTTGGCAAGTTTCCAAAACCTTTCATCTTTTTTTTAAATCCATTAAGCCAAATCCTTTCAGAAGATCAGCATTTCTTCTAGAATTGCTGAAAATTTTTAATGTGCCTCTCAGAGGCATAAACCATCAATGCAACCGTTAATTTGGGGGCTTTTCTCTCTGGCAGTGGTGCAAAAAACGAATAGTTCGAAAGGCATTCTGAGTAATCAGGTCAGGGGGGAAAGCAAATAATGTTCCTCATGGCCCAGCCAGAGGCTTTGTTTTGCTGTGAGTTTTCATTTAAGGAGAAAAAAGGGTGGGGAAGAGAACCCAGAATGTCAGCACTGCTTTTTCCAGTGACACTTTGGTAAATCTTGCCAATAATTTGATATTTTTATTGAATTTAAATATCTGGGGACCCTTTCAAGTTACTGTAGACTCATTTTCCCTTTATTTTCTTTTGTATTACTGTATATATATGCATAGGATATTTACATTATTATGGACAGACAGTTTTATAAGTCTTCAGTTTCTGAAGCTATATCGTTGCACTATAGAGCTGGCAATTTTTTAGGTTACTGGTCATCATTCAGATTTTCTGTCTCCCAGTGGAATAAGTGATGGACAGGGATCCTCTCGTACAAGAAATTCCTTGAAAAAGCTCCTGTACTTTCAGTCAAACTAAGACTGACCTTCTATCACAGCTCCGGGTTTCTCTTTCCGGGTGGTGGCCAATGGCCGACAGAAAAGAGCTTTAATAACATTTTTTGAGACTCACTACATGAAATAAACTCTGCAAGTTAGAGTTTGAAGGCATATAAGGCATCTTCTCGAGTACTCAGAACAGCATGTCACTGATGTGAGACCTTAGGCTGCTTTCTTGAACATCAATCAAGTCACGGTATCACCTAGTCTTTTGTATTAAGAGAATACCTGATGGAGTCGTAACTAGCATTTCTTTTTTCCCAAAAAAGAAAAGGGGGGAGAGAGGACAGTTCAGAAGTTGCTGTAATTTACAGGCCTATGGTCTGTTGAAAACTCAGACCAGCAATTAAAAACATGGAAACTGATGTTGATTTCTAAGACATTGAACCATGAGGCCTTAAAATTAATGTCACTTTATTTTCTAAGTTTGACATATCTTCAAAGCCTAGGATTTATGGGTGTGTTTAAAAGACGCTGTGTTTAAAAAAAAAAGCTTATTTCTCAGTTCCCCTTCAACGCGTCATGGTGCCAGCTTGTAGCGCACAGTCAAGTCTTCAGCCTTGGCTTCTTTGATTCTCCAGCACAGGTTGAGAAGTCACCGCGATTAGTTATGACACTCCCAGCGCGACTTCCTATCCATGGCAGGCAAGTCCTTACAAAACACATGCACCACCCATTTGACACTTCTGCCTTAGGGTGGTATTTTCGTCCCTTCAGCTCGTTAGTAGTGAGGAAGAGACCAGCTCAAATGATTCCCAGTGAAGTGATATCAGCCCTGGAATAGGCAGCCAGACTTCCAGACAAAGGCTCTACCTCATGTGGACTATTGCCTACTCTGTCTTTGTTCACCTAGTACTTAATGTGTTCCTAGAAACTGGAGTTTATTGGTTTGGCCACCATCCAACACTGGGCACTCCTGTTGGGCAGAGTTCATTCCAAATAATTCTAGGAGCAACTGATTTCCCTGAGTGCCTAGTGTGACCATGAAAGTTACTCTCCAAACCAGGACACTTTTGAGAGGGAAAGGGCATAGTATTGATAATTATGCCCAGGACTGCCTTGGGAAAACTGAAATGTACCCCTACTTTTAACCTAAGGATAGGTACCAGGTGCCAAACACCACCCCCATACCAATCAGCTGTGGTCAGTACCAGGCTGGTTTCATGGAAAACCTAAATTATTAGTCATATAAAGTTACGGAGGAAGGAGCCTGTTAGGGAAATTCGCTCTGAAGGGGGAAACCTGGGTACCAGCCCTAAAATCTATCTCCTGAAGATCTCAACCATCCCCATTTCTCTACCCCCATTACCCTCCGCCAGTCACAAGCGCCATCATCCCTTCCCCAGGTCACTGCAGTGTCTCCTAAATGTTTTCCCACTCCTGTCTTGCCCTCTTCCAATCAATTCTGTAGATATCAGGCAGCTATTTTTCTGAAACCAAAATCAGGCACCATTCTGGGCACAGGGGATCCAGAAGGGGATGGCAAGTCACGGCCCTGCTTCTAAGGACTTACTCTCCAGCTGTCAAGAGCAATGACAAACAAGTAAACATAAATAATAATTTTAGAGTTTAGAAAGAGTCATGGAAGTGAGCAACAGTGGGAGGTGATAGCACGGGTGGCAGTGAAGAGGATGAAGTTGGGAGGGAAGCCTCTCTGAGAGGTGATGTTGGCTTAGACTTGAAGGACGAGCCAGGACAGCCATGCCGAGAGCCAGGAAAGGGTGTCCCAGGAAGAGGGACATCAGACACCTGCAAGCAGATGCATCTGGGTGTTTTCAGGAAGCACAACAGGAGGCCTGGTGACAGGCACAAGGGGCAGAGTAGTTTGCCATCGGTTACGGGGTAGGCAAGGGCCGGGTCACCTGAGGCCTTGTCGACCAAGTTTAGGAATCTGCATTACTCTTCGGATAAACATCCAAAGCCACTAAGAAGTGTTAAGCGGAATAGCTGATGGAGCCAATTATCTTTTTTACTTCAGCTGACTCCTGTTTCTGTGTGTAGAATGATTGTGGGTAAAAGGGACACCGAGTAGAAACGTGGAGTCCTCATCTAGGTGAAAGGGTATGGGTGGCGACAGGAAAGGAGCCAGGCGTTTTGATATGTCATCACATTGGTGGCATTTGAGGCTTTTTAGTTGAAATAAATTTTACAATTAAAAGTATATCTTTCAACAGCATCCTGTTCTCATTTTATTCTCTTGAATATATAATTATTGCCATATTTTTATTTCATTTGTTGCTTGTTAAAGCTTTATTCTTTGAAAAGCAGATTTTTGATTTATGTTTTTCAGGTAGCTTTATATATGTATTTATTCTAGCCAACTGTGAGCTATCTTAATTTTAGAGAATGAATATAGAAATTCTAGAAATGCCTGCAAATGTCTAAAAAAGTGGCTGGGAAACCTGCAGGAGGAAATACGTTTTGATTAAATTCTCCAAGGCTGACATTTTCTGCTGTTCACCCTGCTGAATGATTTCACTGTGTGTTTTGCAGAGTCATAATTATTTATCGACATACAGGATAGTTATTTTCTTGGCAGCGTGAAGTTCTTTTGCCCACTAGGGTGGGGAAGTTATTTGAATTGTGTGACTGACAGGAAATTTCAGGTAGGAAGAGAGATGTGTTACCTCTTGGTCATTGAAAATGCACTTTTAGGTCAAATAATTATGACATAAGGAAGAGACCTCACCATCATTTAATGAATATCAGATTTTTAAAAAAGTTCTGCACCACACCCCCTCCTATTTTCCTTCCTAAGGTAGAGCTTTTAAAGATTTCAACTTACATACCCAGTAGTCCCCCCCCAGCTACGAGATTCTGCCTTTTTATAGGCATGTTGTAGTGTCCCCACCTGCAGGTCATCCTCTTGGATTCTGTTTTCACTAGACATGCCCCTGGGGAAGAATATTATCCAAAAAAAAAAAAAAAAAAAGGCCTGTTCTAGACCCACCCAGAATGACATAATATTAAGTGTTTTCCCTATTCAACAGTGATATTGTTTTGAGAATTCACAGCCGGTTTGAGTTTCGTTAAGTCCAATGTTTTCTTTCTCTTTTTGGTTCATAATTTCCCAGGGGCCTGCTACCTTTGTGCTTAGCCCGAAATGTAGCCTTTTCCAGCAGAGAACACTATCTGGTATGTTTAAAGCAACTAGTTGCCCTGAATGAGCAGCTCGGGTTTTTATTAGTTATGAAAATCTTTATTTAAAAAAATAAAGTTATAATAAAGTGTTATGATAAAGTTATTTTGTATTGAAAACAAAAGAAATATCTGTCATTGCACGGGCCTGTATGTTGCCATTAGCCTCATATGCATTTCTATCCTTTTGTAAGTTGTTTGGGCCCGTGTTACAAGCAGGATGACCAGCTGGGACTGAGGACTTTCCTGGGATGTGGGACTTTCAGTGCTAAAAGTGGGCAAGTCCTGGGCAAACTGAGACATTGGTCACGCTAGGAACCCCCCACTGATGTAGTGGCCCAGGTCAAGATGACCGTCTTTTCAGTGTCCCGTGGGCTGAGCGGGGGGCGGCTCTGCTGTTCTTCCCGGAGCTCACCCTTTGGGAGCTCGGCTGAGGCTGGATGGGGTGAGAGGGTTAGGCTTCTGCCCCATGCCACCTTCCATCACAGCCCGGAGGCCTCAGGGCTCCGTGAGGGTGAGAGTGGAAGCTGTGGGGCCTCTTGAATCTGTGCTCAGAAGTCCCATGTTGCCGTTTCTACCACACTTAGTGATCAGGCCGCAGAGCCAGCCCAGTTCAAGGCATGGAACAATAGGCTTCACCTTTTGATGGGAGGAGTTACAGAGAATGTGGCCATTTTTAATCTGCACAATTCCCAATATATATACATTAGATTCTGAGACTCAATAAATTAAATAACTTCTCCAAGACCACATAGCTCCTCAGAAGCAAATGTAGGATTCCAACCAGGTCTGTATGCCTGAAAAAAACCCATGTGTGATTTTCGTGGGTTTGAGTCACCATGCATAACTCCATCATCCAATAAGCCAGAAAGCAGTCTGGCATTTCCCTGCTGTTCTGGGGGGGCGTGGGGGAGACGGCGTGGAGGAGAAAGAAGCAGGAGACGGAGAAGCAGTGATCTGGGATGTCTGGGTGACCAGCATTAAGGAAACATGTCCAATTTTTGAGAAATTCATCTTTGCCTAATTCTATAAATCATATTCTATAAATATGTTTGGGCTCCTGCTGTCTCACTCCATCCCTACTTGAGTACAACCTTATTTCTGAAAGGAAATTCTTCAGACCATATTCTTGGTCTGGATGTTCCCCTCATTCCATACGCTCTGGCCCCGTGGTTTTTCAGCTTAAGTGTTTAGATCTTCTTCTCTAGTTGAGAATTTGACAGATAGAGAGTTGCTCTAAGCCAGTTCTCAAAGCATGGGTGTCCCTGAGACCCTTGCAGGGAATCTATGAGGTCAAAATGAATTTTATAATATCAAGATATTATTTGCTTTTTTCCACTCTGTCTCTTGTGTGTAAAGTGGCTTCTCCACAGCGACATTGTGTGTGATACCGCCACACATTATACTAGAAGTAGTTTAAGAATTCCACTATTTTCCATTAAGACAGATGTTTAAAAATTTTAGGAAAATGTAAAACAATGACATTCTTCTGCCTTTCTTGTTTTAGAAAATACTTTTCATTAAACATGGTTTTATGGTGGCATGTAAAGCATTTGTTGGAATTTTTAAATATAAAAATATTTTTAAAGTTTCTCACTTAATATCCCATATTAAATACCTGTTAAAATGCACATACAGCTCATTAGGTCTTCAAAAATTTAAGGTAGAGTCCCGAGAGCAAAAAGTTTGAGAATGATTTTACCATCATCTTACCAATGCCATTTTCTGAGCTCCTTCCACGCAAGGCCATATCCACGCATTCTCTTTTAATCCTCCTACCAACCCTATCAGGAAGGCACCCTGTTAATTCCTGACCCCTAGAGGCATAGACTGCTCAAAGTCTTAAGTCAAATAGCTTCAAAGCCTATCTGACGCCAGAGTCGAACTTTGAGGAATAAATAACTTGCTCACATGCAATGTAACTTGTTTTTTCCGTACCGAGAGAAAGAGAGAAGCGGAGGTCAAGAGAACTTGGGTGAATCGAGATGGCTCGGGCCTCAAACTCTGCCTCTCTGCTGTCTGACATGAATAGCCCACTAGTCAGAGTAGCTTGCCTGTGCGAATTGGAACTTCATGAGAAAGGAATTGCCTCAAATTCAAGTGATATTCTGAACCTGGTGAGGTTTTGTTCCCTTATTTTTAAAGCATTTCTAATGACCTACTAGGCAAACGCTATTGGGCCCTCAAGAAAGAAACATGTTTGTTGAATTACCACATTCTGAACTGCAGAAATAAATATTCATTGCCTTACACAAATTTTCCAATTGCTTTACCGGTCAGCTTGTGCATTTAGTTTGTTCTAGTCTCTTTTGTGATTGTGAAATAATCGCTGCCACTTACTGAATACTGATTATGTGTCAGGTGCTGAGAGGAAGACTTTATATCATGATTTCTCTGAACCTCCAAGAGAATGAGGCAGACCCTGGGGTCTCCCTGCCCCAAAGATAAGGAGCTGCAGCTTGCGGAGGGGAAGCTGCTTGTCTGGGGTCACCCAGCTGGTATGCAGGTGGTAAGTCAGGGTTCAAACCCAGGTCCGGGTGGTTCTCAGCCACGAAGTCTTAACCAGTGTGCTCTGGAATCCCCTACAAGGGAGTGTCAACTTGTCTGTGGATGGGAGTTCTCCAAAATAGGCTGGAAATAGTCCAGATAAATTAGAAGATACAGTTTTGCCTTCAGAGATTTTAAGAGGAAAACCGTGTGATACAAACTGTTCACAAGAAAACAGATGCAATTCTTTAATTTTGTCCTTAGCTTAATCTTTCGCCAACGCCTAGCAGTTAAGGTGTACAGAGAAAGGCACAAAGTGCCTCATCTGTGTCTAGTACTGCCCAGGGGTGCTTGACGATGACCAGCATCGCCAGCTGAGTGCTGGTCGTGACTCTGCGAGGCTTGCCTTCCTGCTGCCTTGAGGGGCTGGCCTCCCATCAGTTTTAAAATGTCACCATCATGTCAGCAGTGTTAGAGGTGATGGGAAAGCTGAGGTTCCACGTGTGTCAACAACAGATGTGCGAGTCCCCTGGAACACTGGGAAAAGGGAGGGTTGGATTTCCCCTAGGGCTCCAGGTGCCCTGGGAGGGGACGAGGACAAAAGCCCGGGGTAATTTGCTGGCGGCTGCTGAGCTACCCAGGTGCGTTCAGCAAGGGTTCTGGCTGCAGAGTCGGACGTTACCGACCTTGACATCAACCTTATGGTTTCTCCCAAAGAGTCAGATTGTTGGGACTGCCATAAAAAGCCTAGAGTCTTGACGTAGAAAAGGATCATCACTAGACCAGCGTCTTACATGACTTGAACAGTATTTATACATTGTGTCTGAGCGATAATGCGGAGGAATTCAGTATATTATTAAGACAGATCTGACCAGAGCGGCGTGCTGTCGCTCAGACACCTGATACTGGAGACACAAAACAGACACCTTGTGTCGCTCTAAATTCATGCACTTAATTTTCCCCACCCTAAATGAGCTCCAGAGACAAGAACAAGTGAAGTGTGTAAACTCTGGGTAATGCGGGAAGACGACAAGCAGGCGGAGAGCTGTGCCTGTGGGCGTCCCCTCTCGGCCCCCTCCTGCCCTCCCTCTGGTCGCCCTGTCCAGGAAGGCAGTTAATCGACTTGCACATTCTCTGCCCAGTATTGCTCTCTGGCCGCTGGTTTTCTAAACAGCAATGCCTGTGAGGATCTCTCTGGTGCTCTGTCATTTGAGCAATTTTGTGGACTCTTCTGATCCTTTGTGACTTTTAGTATGCTTAAAACTGCAGTTAAAGGCAGAACGTGTGCCTTCCTCTTACCTCCGCAGGAGAAGGTCAGAGCTGAGTTCTTGGCCCTGTGACCTTAATGTTCTCACCCCCAAGAGCCTTGCAAATGATCTGTAAGTAAATACTACTACCCGTGATAATCAACGGCTCTGTAGTGCTTACTGTGTGTCAGATAGTACAGCAAGGCTTCATCCCGCTCTCTAGGAAGCAAATACTAGTTATTACCCCATTCTTCCCATTTTACACCTTGAGGAGTAGAGTCCGAGGCCCAGGCCCCCAGCTGGCAAGCAGTGGAACCTGGGCGTTTAACCACTGTGACTCTATTGCTTCCAAGTACTTTGACCAAACAACTACCTTTGTAATTCCTATTTTCTATCCCCCTCTGCCCCTTCCTCTCCCTCAGTCCCCTCTCTGAGTCTCAGCTGTCTGCCTTTTTTCCTGTGGATTCACTGGCTGGCTTGGAAGAACACAGGGAAGTCATCTTTTTGGTCGCATCTGAAGTCTTCAACCAATTTCAGTCAGTTGACACGGAGCGGTTATTCTGTGCCCAGCAATCAACCTGGGTTCTAAAATAACACCCCTCTTGCCTCTAACCAGCACCAAATCCCAGTCCATTGCGCTGGGGACAGCTAGTCCTTTGTGCTTTTTCATTAGCTTTGCTCTCTGTGCCTGAAGTCAAGACGAAGAAGCTTTGTTTGTTCACCTTCCTATACCCCTTCTCAGGGGTGGGATGAGCCTGGGGAAAAACCAGGCTTTTTTTGTTGTTGTTGGAGTCATGGGTAACATATTTTTAATTCTGTCAGCTATTTTCAAATCTACTTAAGTTCTTAAGCCCTGCTTAGGTAAACGTTTCTTAAGCCCACACGACAGCTTTGGGGAGGAGCTTGGGATACAGCCAGGCAGAATGGTAAAGCGGCAGCAGCCTGAGATACTGGAGCGCAGGCGAGGGAGCAGACACGCAAAACTGTGAGCCGCATAATGCTGCAAGGCCGAGCTTGTGTCCGGGCTAGTTATTCTCTAAAAACAAAAGGGAAACTTCGGCGGGATCCACAGGGCTTGTATGGCTGCCCCATGGAGCACACGTGTGCTGACACCATGTGTATGATTCAAGGGGATCTCTAACTCTAGAAACCTCATTTGGGAAGAGTAGAAAAATCCCTACTGACAGTGACAGCCATGTGACTTGGCTGGTGACGCAGTCTCCCAAACCTTAGTTGTCTCAGCTATAGAAAGAATGTTGTGGAAGCTCTACCTCACAGAGCTGCGGTGGGGATTAAATCAGAGCAGACCTGCAAAGCACTCGGCATTCAGTCTGGTCAACAGAACACAGTAAGAGATAGGCGTTGTTTCTCCCACTGGCCTGTCCTACCATTTGACATTCTCAGTGCAGGAGAATCACTTGGTAGGTTTAAGTACTCCCTGTATTTTAAGCTGTTCCTGCTACAAGTATTTGTAAAATACTTATTGCATGTGAATTTATCAGCATTAGGAGATGAATGACTAAAGCTTCCCAGGAGCAGAAAATAATAAGACTATTATTTACTGAGCACATACTATGTTTCAGGCATGAAGCTTAACATGCTATGGCCACATCTCATTAAATCCTCTCAGCAGCTCTAAAAGGTGTCCTTAAAAAGGCTGGACAATTTACCCAAGGGCTGTCCCAGAGTCATAACCCTTATTACTATGTTCTATGACCATCCACCACCCCAGATAGGCTTTAATGGTATAGGAGGGGTTCAGAGAATACCAAGACACGGCGGGCCTCTCTAGCGTGCCAACATCAAGGACAAAGGGTCATTTGGCAGTGGCAAAATATAAGGTCTCCTGCAATAGGATTGCAGTTGGCAGTGCAAAACAGGGGTCAGAGGACCTGCTCGCAAACTGTACTTCCTCAGACACCCTTGCTGCGGCTCCCAAGGGTTGCCTGTACTGTCTTTCCAGCCTCTCTTTGTGTCTTTGGGCTCTAGCCTGGTCATACAGCACCTCATATTCCTCTAGGCCTTTGCATATACTCTTCTATCAACCACCAATACTTTTTCCAAACACAAACCATGTCTTTCTTGTCATCAATAACACTGACCCCCAGCACCAAGCCTGTCTTCTGGGAAATAGCAGATGGCCTATGTATTTGAATGGACAAATGATTAATGGATGAACAAATGAATGTGACCTTTTAGAACTTTATCTGGTATTGGCTCCAACCAGTTCCTATATCCAAGGTCTGCAACTTGCAATCGCTCTTTTCCTTGGGTCTTATAACCTCATCTGGACACCTACATTTATGTGTTTCTGCCACATAAGCATCTGTTCCGGCCTAGTCACCTGGACAAAGGGAAGATGCCTAACAGGCTCTATAGCCACCCGCCTCCCACCAGTGCAACTTGCAGAGGCACGAAGAACTAGGACACTTTATCATGAGGCTTTCTGCCCCTCCATCGCCTCCTGCCTCAGTTTCCCTGAGTTGGATTCCCACCCAACAAGAGGCCTGTCAGGGGGTCTTCAGGGATCAGTGGGGTTAGGTGTGGGGAATCCCTTGGGACAAAGGTGCCCTACAAACAGACAGTATAGCCACTCCAGAGTTCCATGCCCTAAATGTGGAAGGAGATTCACTACATCATCCCAAATGCATGTTAGATGGCAGAAGATAAACTGTTCAGATGTTTTATTCTAACTTATAGTTTAATACAGAGAAATACAAAGACAACAACAAGTAGGACATATTCTCCCTGCCCAGATGGCTTCTGCTTTTTAAAAAAATATTAAGTGAGAAATTTGTCATTCTGATTTTTGATTAAAACTTACAGTTTCAGAAGTATGTTGTATCATACAAGGATATACTTTTTTTATTTGGAGAAATGGCAGCTAGCTTGGTTATTTTTAATCAAAGGGCAGCATAGGTCTTAAGGTTGGAGAGGCAAATCGCTTACATCCATGTAGCATTGATGAAGGTTGTAGGGGCCAGTCTGGTTTCCCATAAAGATAGCTAATGACTGGCTCCCAAATGTGTTGACACTGGTTCATTCTTTTTCCTGGAGCTATGGGTCATATAAAGTCTAGTCAGAAGCAATGTATTACTTATGCATTTCTGTGTAGTAATACTGCCACAGATTTTGCACCTTACAACAATACATGTTTATTGTCTCATGGCTCCTGTGGATGAGAGATAGGAAGATTGAAACAAAAGAGGGACGGCCAGTGCAGGAAGCTTTGTCAAGTTGGCCCTGCTGTGGATTTTTGGTGCTCCATTCCATTAGACCTCCTTAGGAGCTTTAGGAAATGCATTTCTGAAGGAGAAAGGGGAGAGGCCGGTGTCCATGTCCTCCATCGCTCATTGTTCAGTGGTGGCTCTACAGGCATTAACTCCCCTACAGTTCTGGGTTGTGCATTTGTGAATGCAGGGTTGGTTCCTAGGGACATCCCTTGCTACACCATTAGGAAAGGCCTGAGGCTTCACTGGGTCCTCTGCAAGGCTGCAATCAAGGTGTGAATCAGGGCTGGGGTCTCATCAGACGTTCAACTGGGGATGGACCCACTTCCAAGCTCACACGGTCATCAGTAGAATTCAGTTCTTTTCAGGTTGTCAGAATGAGGGCCTCAGTTCCTGCTGCTGTCAATCCTCAGTTGCACTGAGGGGCTTCCCTCAGTTCCCTGCCATGTGGCCCTCTCTATAGTCAGCTCA
This sequence comes from Phataginus tricuspis, assembly GCA_029783875.1. Taxonomy (NCBI): domain Eukaryota; kingdom Metazoa; phylum Chordata; class Mammalia; order Pholidota; family Manidae; genus Phataginus; species Phataginus tricuspis. Next base: position 31,896,754 of record JAQQAC010025234.1, on the reverse strand, counting down.
CAACATGGAGCAACTTGCTTCTTCAAAGCCACAAGGGAGAGAGCTCCTTGCAAGATGGGCATTACAGTCATAGATATTTTAATCACTTACATTCTGTAACCTTTGCCGTATTTTACTGGTTAGAAGTAAGTCACAGGTTGTATCTACACTCACTGGGAAAAGATTATACCTGGCATGAACACTAGGAGATGAAAGTCATTGCAACCACTTTAGAGCCCGTCTGCCATAGTGGCCATGAGGACGCGAAAGCCTGAGGTCAACAAGGCCAGTAAAATTCAGTTGCTTTATGAGCAGCATTGGTGGCCGCCCTGAGCTAGCATGAACTAAATTAAATCAAGCATCTACAATCCCCCAAAAGCAGTCAAGCTTTTAAAAAACCGAATATACTATCCATTTATCATATACCCAAATCCCCTTTTTTGCAAAAGTTGTTTTCCTTTTTAATCTGAAAGATAGATACGACCCCCAATGCCACTACTTCTGGCATTTAGGTTCCCAAAGGATGGAAATTAAGTCACTTTTAATTAAGCTTCTCTTCTCTGTATAAAATTTTTCCATTGCATTTTCCTGGTCCCTTCAGTGTTTGCCTATTTAGCATTACTTTAATTAGAACATTAACAAAGCTATACAAATCCACTAGATAGGTCAAATCACTGAAACTTAAAAACAAAACAAAAAACCTCAACTTCCTGACTCTGGTATTTCCCTTTAATTAGAACGAGGCGAGGCCACAGTGTAGTGCACTTATTTTTAATAATGTTTGCAGGCACATGTTTGTTTTTCTTTTGTTATGCTTAATGTGGTCCATCTTACAGATGTTGAGAATATTTCAGGATGTCTTGCAGGGACAACGAAAGATTGTGGTTTAACAGCAAAGCCTCTCCCAGCACTGAGGCCTGTTGGCAACAGTTGTGCTGGTGAAGTGTAAGATCCTCAGTTAGTCTTCAAAAGGAATGTGCTCTTGGCAGAGTAGAGCTGTGTGTTTGTGTGTACTTCAGTGTCCTCTATGGCTAGTTTCCCCAAAGGCTTATTGTATTTATTGCATCATTTGTTTTTATTTGTGAGAGTATTTTGGAAGCTTCAGAATGGTTCAGAAACAGTCATCACTGTTTCTAGCTGTAAATGGTTGGGACTGCCAGTGGAAATTGTGTTGAAGACAAACAACAGCAAATAAAAGCCCGTCTTCAGTACCTTTCCCCTTTGTATTTGCATCCACCCTGGCGGGGACCCAGCTCCAGGGGATCACACGGGCCAAGCTAGTTCAGGTTTATGACGTTTGTCTCCCAAGAAGGGCTACGTGGGCTTTTCACCGTCATGAAAAATTAAGGCTGGCTTATTTATTTTCAAGGGCAGGGTGAAGTTAATGGCCCTACAAGATTCCTGACGCATGCATTCATTTTCCCCATCCTTCAAATGAACTAACTAAGCAACTCTACATCCAGTCCTCAGGAAGTTGATGCTTCTGATCTGAAAGTGTATAACATGGAGAACCTTCCGGGGCACTGGAAAAGCAGTCCATCTCAGGAAAGTGGAATTAGCCTTAACTGTAATATTAAGTACTATAAATTACCCTCTGGGGCCCAGCCAGTTAAGCAACCAAATATTTTTCAACACACTTATGTTTCCATTTCCAGCACCAAATACAACTAGAAGGAGGAGTCATTTTATTCAAAAAGCATTTTTCATAATATATAAAAACCACTGATGGCATCTCCTCTGTACCCTAGACATAGTTTTATGTGTGATGCATAGTAAAGATGTTATTACCTTGTTTATATTCGTGTTTTGTGTTACACTGTCATTTATTGTCAAGTAAACATCTACTTACTAAAATGTGTTGGAGCATTCGCTTTGCCGAAAGAGAAGGAACACTTTTCCTCAAAGAACTTCTGGTCTGGGTTAACTCATGTTCCGAATACTCTTACGTCCTTCTTAAAGTGGATCCCATCACCTCCGGAATGAGACCCGCCTCTTAACCAGGGCTCGTACTATTCTAGATGGTCTGGCTACCACCTGCCCGTACATCAGACGCTTCAGAAATCTAACCGGACAGGTGCATTTCCCATTTAGCAAAGGCAGAAACTGCGGCTCAAAGAGAATAAGTAAGTTTGCCAACCATTCCCAGGTAACAGAGGGATGTCAAGGCCAGAGCTATTATACCCTAAATCTTTGATCTTATTTCACATTCCTAACCTGTGATTATATGATAATACAATCAGTTCAGTGACAGGAGGGGCAGTCACTCAAAATACGTATTTTAGGAAGCCAGGATTGCATAGCAGCCTCAGTTGGAAAACAGTAGATTCAGAATGAGAAGAGGTGAGTCCTGCTCCTATCTCTGCCAATAATTGGCTGTGTGATCTTAGACAAGTCACTTTACTTCATTGTCTTCATTTGTAAAGTGGTGAGAGTCGACTAACAATTTCTAGGCAATACTTCCCAAATCTGGTCCCAATAATCTGGGAAGGCTGCACATTATGGCCCCACACTTGAGGAGGTTTGCCATGTGTATGTGCATGTTAAAGGTGCCATGGGCTCTTGCCTGAAGAAACCTGTCAATGTGGCACTTTTTAAACTCATTTGGCCCTGGAGCACTTGGTCATATCTTGCAGAGCTCATGTTCTCTAGAAAACCATCTGGGAAATGATTTTCCAAATTCTCTTTAGGCTCTAAAATTTGATAGTTGGCATTTTTGCTTGTAAATTGTTCCATACCTACATCCCATGTGTTCTCATCTGACTTTCCATCCTGCCTTGGGAGTGAACGCAGAGGACAACAAGTGAATGCTATTGACTGATTTATTCAGCTCTTAAGGTTAATGTATTCTGAACAGTGCTTATATTATGTTTGGCAAAATTGAGTCTAACCCAGAACAGTTCTGGGATGGGAAGCTCTGGGAACTGGGGGGAAACCACGAACTCTCTCCCCAGAGCCAGCCAGAGGGATGCCAGGTGACATTTCAGCACCATTTGGCTATAAGAGTGTCATTCAAATGCAAAAACAAAGACAAATTCTGTCTCTGCTTAGCAGGCTTCTGATCTAGCCATTGTGCCTGAGTTTGGTCTATGGAAAATCAAAGCATCTGGTGTTGGGTGTCACTGAGCAGTCACTCTAGTGTGATAGACATTTTTTTTTCATCTCCCTCCAGTAGTTTACAAGATTATTAGCTCAGACAGAGTCTCCCAGAGAGAAAACCCTCCTTTTCATCCCTAGAATGCCACGTGGTATCTACTTCAGCAGTAAATTACCAAATGCCACCCTCATGGTGTGAAAGAGCTTATTCATGATGAAAGTGCCAAGGATTTTCCTAGGAATTAACTTGACTATGTGACGTTATTTGTGTTTGCCCAAGAAAACAAAGTAACTTTAATATTCAATATAAAACACAGAAACAGACTTTTGAAAAGGACAATTGTTTTTAATAAAATGTCTTAAATAGTATTATTTCTCATTTTTGGAAAATGTGTGTCCTAGTGACTTAATATGGTAATAAAATTTTTGCAGTGTATTAAAAAGCACAAAGATGCATAACACCTTAAGAACTACAGAACTTGTCCTGCACCTATTAATAAAAAAATTATTGTATTATGTTGAAAAACAAGAAACAAAGGTCCTGTATAGATTGTGTGATGAGAAAACAATTTTATAAGGAAGAAGTTAAACTCACTTTTTGCAGATGACAGATATCATACATAAAAAAGCCTAAAGAATCCATTCCCAAACTACAAGAACTATAACTGAATTCAGCAAAGTTGCAGGATACAAAATTAATATGCAGAAATATGTTGCATTCCTATACACTAACGACAAACTAGCAGAAAGAGAAATCAGGAAAACAATTCCATTCATAATTGCATCAAAAAGAATAAAATACCTAGGAATAAACCTAACCAAAGAGGTGAAAGACCCATACCCTGAAAATTACAAGACACTCATGAGAGAAATTAAAGAAGACACCAATAAATGGAAATACATTGCATGCTCATGGATAGGAAGAATTAATATTATCAACATGGCCATCCTACCTAAAGCAATCTACAGGATTCAGTACAATCCCTATCAAAATACCAATGGCATTCTTCAACAAACTAGAACAAATAGTTCTAAAATTCATATAGAACCACAAAAGACCCCAAATAGCCAAAGCATTCCTGAGAAGGAAAAATAATGTTGGGGGGATTACACTCCCCAATTTCAAGCTCTACTACAAAGCCACAGTAATCAAGACAATTTGATACCAGCACAAGAACAGACCCATAGATCAATGGAACAGAATAGAGAGCCCAGATATAAACCTAAGCATATATGGTCAATTAATATACAATAAAGGAGCCATGGATATACAATGGGGCAATGACAGCCTCTTCAACAACTGGTGTTTGCAAACTGGACAGCTACATGTAAGAGAATGAAACTGAATTACTGTCTAACCCTATACACAAAGTAAACTCAAAATGGATCAAAGACCTGAATGTAAGTCATGAAACCATAAAACTCTTAGAAGAAAACATAGGAAAAAATATCTTGAATATAAACATGAGCAACTTTTTCCTGAATGCATCTCCTCAGGCAAGGGAAACAAAAGCAAAAATGAACAAATGGAACTATATCAAACTAAAAAGCTTCTGTACAGCAAAGGACACCATCAGTAGAACAAAAAGGCATCCTACAGTATGGGAGAATATATTCATAAATGACATATCTGATAAGGGTTAACATCCAAAATATATAAAAAACTCATAGTCTTTAACACCCAAAAAGCAAATAACCCAATTAAAAAGTGGGCAGAAGATCTGAACAGACACTTCTCCAAAGAAGAAATTCAGATGGCCAACAGGCACATGAAAAGATGTTCCACATCGCTAATCATCAGAGAAATGCAAATTAAAACTCACACCAGTTAGGATGACCAACATCTGAAAGGAAAGCAATAAAAATGCTGGCAAGGATGTGGAGAAAGGGGAACTCTCCTACAGTGTTGGTGGGAATGTAAATTAGTTCAACCATTGTGGAAAGCAATATGGAGGTTCCTCAAAAAACTAAAAATAGAAACACCATTGACCCAGGAATTCCACTCCTAGGAATTTACCTGAAGAAAACAAGATCACAGATTCAAAAAGACATATGCACCCTTATGTTTATTGCAGCACTATTTACAATAGCCAAGACATGGAAGCAACCTGTGTCCATCAATAGATGAATGGATAAAGAAGAGGTGGTACATATACACAATGGAGTATTATTCAGCCATAAGAAGAAAACAAATCCTACTGTTTGCAGCAACATGGATGGAACTAGAGGGTATTATGCTCAGTGAAATAAGCTAGGTGGAGAAAGACAAGTACTGAATGATTTCACTCATTTGTAGAGTATAACAGCAAAGCAAATCTGAAGGAAGAAAACAGCAGCAGACTCACAGACTCCAAAAAGGGACTAGTGGTTACCAAAGGGAAAGGGGGTGGGGAGGGTGGAACAGGGGGATTAAGGGGTATTATGATTAACACACATAATGTAAGGGGAGCACGGGGAAGGCAGTATAGCAAAGAGAAGACAAGTAGTGACTCTATAGCATCTACTACATTGATGGACAGTGACTGTAATGGGGTGTGTGGGGACTTGAGAATGTGGGGCAATGTAGCAACCACAATGTTGCTCATGTGAAACCTTCAGAAGATTGTATATCAATGACACCTTAATAAAAAAAATAATTTTAATACTGTAGGTTTGTAACTATATACACTTAGAAAATGTTTTCCTTCCAACTTTTCTGAGTGAAAATAAGTATTCAAAAAGGCCTGTCCTGGGTGGAGAGGTCACTTGTAGTACAGTTGTTCATAGCTGTAAGCTGCAGTATAGCATAGTGACAAAAAGTAGATAATTTACTTTGAGGTAGAACCAGATGTGGATTGTAGTTCTGCCACTTACTAGCTAAAAGCTTATATAATTTTTAAGTCTTTGAGCCTGAATTTCCTTAATACATAAATGGAAGTACACTTTGTTCACAGGTTGTTTTAAAGATAAAATGTGATGAAGTCCATAAAACAATTATCCAGTGCCTGCCATATAAGAAGTAATAAGTAATTATTTCATGAAGACCAATTCATTTGACAGGAGGACCAGAGGTAGAGGTGCTTCGGCCAAAGGACACCATTTCCTTCTGATTCTCTTGGCCCCATTTCCCTCTTTCTGGCCGCCTCTGCCGCAGTTTGGGGCCTCTCCTTCATGCACAGGGATTCCCTCTGAAAGCCCTCACCCAGAAATCCCTAGAGAACTTCCCTGTGTATTACTGGCCCAGGTTGGGGCACCTGGTCCTTGTGGGGTACATGGACTGTGTCACTGAACCACAGGCAATACTGTCAGTTCTGAATAATTCAACTCAACAAACACTCGGTTCAACTTAATGCCTATGCCAGGCACGGTGCTAGGCTTTGAAGTTAAAATGATCCCTTAAACCCGGGTTTCTACAGACTTTTTCTTCAAGGGTCAAATAGTAAGTGTTTTAAGCTTTGCAGGCAAAGAGGTAAAATCAAGGATACTATGTAGGGATTGGTATACCCATATAAAATGTAGGCATTTAAAACATCAAATTATTCTTAGCTTGCAGGCCATATGAAAACTCGTGGCTGGCCCACGAGTGTTACTTTGCCAACCCCCACGTACACAGTCCCGGTTCCTGCCCTCACAGAGCTTGCAGTTTATCCAAAGTGTGACATGAAGTTTGGGCATTATTTTTCAAACTCTCCCTCCGAATCCCCCTTTGAATGAGCTGAGCCTACCAGTAAAATTACTTGTCCAGTGTCACCTGCCTATCCAGCTAAATCTCGGAATCTTTGGTCAGGGGGTACGCGCCCAAGCACAGCTCTTGAGGACGATCTTCAGGTGTTCAGTTTAAGGCCAGTGCGCGAGAACAGGAGCACCAAGTCAGATGCTTACGAGCTTAGCATCAAGGGAGAAAACATTAACCAGGAAATCGTCCCATCTAATCCTTACCTGTAACAGATTGCCACAGAGCCACGGAAAAAGAGCTGAACCACACTGCGCACACATAACCAAGCCATGGCAGCCACGTGGGCACGAGGGCCCGCGTGGACAAAGCAGGTACCCAGTTAGCCACAGATGTTGCCAAGAGGCTGTGCCACTTAAACCATATTCCATAGCGTGGACCACAATGTAAACTTCTAAACTTCAGTTTCAGTTGGAAATAAAGCTGCTCCCTGACAGGTAGAAGGGCTGAGACATGGGAGGTAGTGTCCTAGCACTTCTCAAGCCCATTTAAGACTTTGCACTGCATCTCAGAGGTTGGCGTTTGCTCCCAGGCCGGGGCTCTTCTGTCGGCTTTCCAGCAGTCCTGTGACTTGCCCTGCTGAGCGGATTAGCCCACAGGCTGCCTGCCTGTCTGCCCCATTCTGTTTGCCTAGGCAGCTTGGCCCCACTACCTTCAATTTTTGGTGCTTGTTTTGGCCTTTTGTGTGTTAAGAATGTCATTGGGGATTGAAATTTGTGAAAGAATCATTTGCTACCATTCATAAAGTCAAAGGGAAAGTGGAGGCTGGGCAGGGTCGGTGGTGTAGGTCGGGAGGATTTACCAGGTTGTACCCCCTTTTGAAGTTATTCATAATCATTAAACCAACTTAGTATTCTTTTAGTATTTTCTGCCTGAAGAACACTATCTAAAGTGTACAAATGTCTCCTGTTATCCTAAACTGCCTGATTAAAGTATATCCCAGGGAGCTTCATGTTTAAAGACAGGAAAAAAACAGAACCTGAAATCTTGAACCAATTATTTTCTTGGTCTCTTAATTTTCTTTTTTTCTGACAGTCAACCGTCTTTGGGGTCCATAATTCATAGCCGTGTGTAATTATCTCAGTGGGCCAAACAGTGTTTGTTTCTTTGTTGGGCTGTATAAGCTCCTAACAAGGGCTGCAGAAAACAGAATAAAGAGATAGTATATCTACCTTCACTGAGCACTCAATGATTAGAGAAATTTTTCAGAAATTACCAAAACATTCAAGACCCCTAACGACTTCCACAATATATCCACAGCTACCCCTTTGTGAAAGTTGTCTTCCCTTATTTTCTATATCCCTTAACAATTTGGGTTATAAAATGGACTACTCCGTAATTTTTCTAACTGAACCTTGAGTCAATGAGTCTTGGTATTCCAGTAGAATGTGCATTTTCAAAGGGTAGAAAATCTAGGTTTCTGTGTCTCTTGTGTTTGCTAGTATTAGGCTAAGTAAATGGTGCTCATTTTTACTTGTCTCAGGCAAGGGTTCGTATTGAGAAGGCATACTAGTGTTGAAAAGCTTTGAGTCAAATCTTTGACTCTCAGAGATGCTAACTGTTGACTTGGGCTCAGTTTTCTCATTTGTCCAGTGGGAGTAATAGTCACACCTGTCCTTGTTCTAAGGACCGTGTATATGTATGTGTATAATACATGCGACGTGCTCAGTGTAAGCCAAGAACGAAGTAACTACTCACTACGTGGCTGCTATAGTCATTTCTGGTGCCCCCTGCCCCCATTGCCAAAAATATTTAAAAACTCAGTAACCATCTGAGGTTAAGACAACTTGGGATAAACAACACAGTAAACTTGATACTAATCCTAGAAATTAGCCTAAAGCCAGACAGTGTTTTCTCATTTTCAGAAAACCCAATGGGGAATAGTCCAGTGTGGCCTGGGGAATAAAAGTTAAGGATAATTGTTCATTTCTCAAAAAAACTGGGCATATGGTTCTGAAAACAGTCCACTTTCTGGCTACAAAGTCTTATTCGCAGACCACTTTCCAGGGATACTGTCTCTCTCGAGCCAACATTAGTGCAGCGCCTTGGGACACCTCTCTCTCTGAATCATCCCAGGGAGGGTTGCCATGCGTATACTCCGATTCATAGGCATAGAAACAGGGACACAAGAGCAAGCCCAGCCTCTGACTGGCCTGAGGTCCGGCTCCTGACTGGCGGCAGGGGACTTGCTAGCGCTTCTGTGCTCTCGCCTCCAGCAGCCAAAGTGGCTTTGGACGTTTTTCTGCTCGATTCTGCAAGGTTTGGTTTCACAAGAACCATAACCTATTGGCGGTGCAACTGAGTACATCTCCCTAGTTCCGACAGGTCTTAAACATTGTTTTTTAGTACATTAGGGTTCTGCTGGTTGCAAGACAGAAAACTGAATACACAACCAGCATAAGCAAAAAGGTGAATGTATAGGCCCGTATAAATGAAAATTCCAAGGTTTGGGAGGTTTCAGGGACTTAAATAATGTCCCTAAACCTTGTTTTCTTCTCCCCTTCTGCCTTCCGTGGCATCTTCTCAGCCGTGCCATGGTGCTCCCTGGAAGCTGCAGGCTTACGTCCTTTCGGGATAAAGCACAGCCCTGAAGCGGGGTACAAGAATCCTCCCCTTGACTGCTGTTGGCCTGAATTGAATCAGTGCCCCTTCCTAAGCCCAGGCTGGCAGAAGGGAATTCTCTGGTGTGCTTTGGCCCAGGCCAGCCAGATGTACTCCCCTAGGGCACAGCTTGCTGCAGTACCCGACTTGGAAGTTATCGCCTCTAAGAAAAAATGGTAACACCATTCCTAAAAGAAGAGTTAGTGGTAAGAAAAACTGGTGAGAGGGGTGAGCTCCGTCTCTGCCGTGCGGATGTCACTCCCGGTACGGGAAGCCGCTGCCTGCCCGGCCACGAGGTGTGGCGTGCAGAAGCATCTGTGGGTTTCTCATGTCATCCTGCTCATCAGTCGTTGGCTTTCTTCACACCTGTTTCCTGGAATCTCTGCCAGGGCCCAGAGCTGTCCACAGACCAGAACTAGAAATCTGTGGATGAGCAGAGCTTTGGGGCACGGAAGGACAGAAAAGCTCCGTGTCGAGTTTACTCACCTCTGTGCTCTCCAAAGGGTTTTCTGGGACTTGAGAGGAAAACTTCCAGGGAAGTCTGGCCATTTAGAAGCACGGGAGACAGGACTCTGGACTTGTCACACCCTGTACTGTCCCATGAAAATACAGAGGCAGCAACTCTCAAATTTTCCATGATTTAATATTCTGTCCACACTGCACAAACAAGAAGCCGCTGATCCATGATCCAGAAAACAGGTGCCAAGTTGTCTTCACAGCCAGAGACTGATGGCTTTGACCCCTGCCCCCAGTGACACACACATTTTCGAGTGTCATCTCTGAAAAATGTGTTCTCACCCTGTCAATTGTTGTCTTTGTTTTAGTAGCCACGGAAGTTACGGGATCATAGTTGACATTTATGGAGTTTATTTGGTCCAATCAGCATGCCAAAGGCTTTACGTGTACCTCACTGAAGTCTTGCAGTAATTCTCTGACTTAGGTATTATCTCCATTTTACAGAGCAGAAACCTGAGGCACAGGGACAGTAAGTGACCCTCCAATGTCCCAGAACATTAAGTGATAGGGTTTGGTCTCTGAGTCACTTCATGTGCAGAAACCACCATGCCATCTGGAAAAGATGCCCCTGTGGTAGCACATCACAACCGCTGACACTTACGGGACACTCGCCATGCGCTGAGGGGTCATGCTAACAACATCTCCTTTACTATTCACAGTAACACTGACATACACCGTAGTATATCCCCACTTTACAAATGAGGAAACGGGCTTGCAGAAGCTCAGTAACTCTCTCAATGTCACACAGTTCAAATCCCCAAACCTGGCCCTCAAAATCACGCTCTTAACTGTGAGTCAGTACTGCCTATGCCCTTTGCACTTCATCTCCCTGTGTTACAGTTACGTGTTTAAATACCAGTTTTCCCCATCAGATTGTTAAATCCTGAGGGCAGAGACACGGCCTTAATCACCTGGCTCATAACAAGTGCTTAATAAATGTCCTATTCATTTGTTTTCTCAGTGCCAAATATAGCACTTCACACATGAAAAGTGTTCTCAGTACAGAGTAAGTGAATAAATGGAAAAGGGTGTGAGTGATGGCCCCTGAGGTCATCTTTCTGCAATGACTGGGCTTCAGGTCATTAGTCTCTTGGGAGGTTGAACCCAGAGCCTGCACTTTGCAAAAGTCAATTCAATTCAGGTGACTTGAGTCTCAAAACTGAAATGACTTGGCCTTGGCCAATCCCCCACGGATATCACACGACTTCAGCCACCTCCCTGTTGATACAATAGCTCCTACTCGATTGAAACAAAGACTCGGGTGTTATATAAATTCATCAAATACAGCAAGACTCATTCCTCAAAACAGTTCTCTTGTTTAGTCTTTGCTGTTTCATCTCTCCTGACCTTTAAATTTTCCCTATACAATAATTTTGCAGATGTTACAGAAAATGCCATTAACACAGCAACTAATTCAGCTGAGAACCGGTCTTTAAAGCTCTCCCAGGGCCAGGTCCCAGGCACTCTAATTAAGTGGGGAATAGACATGAGGCCAAAGAAACAAATGTGCCTTTTCCCAACAGGGGAATTCCTTCTAAGACAAAGCAAAACAAACAAACAAACAACCCTAAAGCAGACAATTAAAGGAGGCTGTTGTTTCCAGCCAACTGGAGAAGGGAAAAATGCAAATAACTAGAGATGGCTTTTGCAAAGAACCTGTTTAGGAACCGGAGGTGAGCCCAATATGGTATCAAGCCCCTACTTGCAAAACTCAGTTTGAAACAAGTCCATGTTTAAACAATTGTGGTTTCCTCGAGCTCAGGAGACAGCTGTCCAGAAAAATGAGTCATCAGAGAGGCTAAATGTATTGTATGTGTTGCCTTGAGGGCAAGTTACCCACATGTGGGAATGCATACTAAACCTGTTATGGAGGCAATACATGACCGTTGCATTAAATCAAAGAACTATGCAATCAGCCCTATTCCACCGCCCCCCAACCCCCATCCCAGTGGGAGGATACGCTCAGCTTCTGTTTCCTTGCTGATCTCCACCTTTCATATTTGTTCTCATGTTATCCTGGGACAGACACAGGATCATTTTACAAAGATGTCATCCCGTGGCAGGTACCCTCGGCCGCCCAGCTCTCAGCTTTTCCTACCTGTCTTCCTTCCGGGCAGAAGTCTGACATTGCCTGGGTGTTCATTCTCCGTGTATGCGGGCGGACTCCCAGATGATGAAGGTCAGCTAGCCTAAGCCAATCGTGGTAAATCCGTTCTCCTTACCAGGCATGGGTGTAAACAAGGCTAATCCAACCAGTGAGATATAAGCAGATGGAACAGGCAGTGGGCCACGAAGGGTTTTTCCTCCTTAATAGAACGGCATGTGGGAAGAAATACTCAGCCCATTCTGTTGCTAGGTATCTTGTATCTTGCCTGCATTAACTCTTGGACCCACTCTAGCCACCTTACTACCCCAAGGACTGGGCTCCTGGGTCCCTGATGGCAGTGTTGGGCCACGAAAATCGCCAAGCTTGATCACAGTCCTCTCGAAGCATGAGATAACTTCTTGCTGTGATGAAGCAGCCTTTGGCTAGGTAATTTACTTGTTCATCTGATACAGGCTAGTCTGGACCTTGTTGCAAGGCAAATTTTTACTTACTTAAATATTCTCCTTTTAGCAGTTATATCTAATGCTTTTTGAGAAAGTGAGGCTAACATGGGAGATGGATTTGCATAAACCAAATGCAACATCCAAAAACCCGTCAAGAATACAAGAATACATAATCTAAAGCACGAGTTGGTAAACCTTTCCCATAAACGGCCTGAAAGCCCTTTAAAAACTTTCATCTTTATGGGCCACGGGGTCTCTGCTGTAGCTACACAACTCTGCCATGGTAGTGCAAATGACTGGGCATAACTGTGTTCCAGTAAAACTTTACCAAAGCAGGCAGAGGACCAGATCCACCTTACAGGTTATAGTTTGCCGGCCCTGGTCTAGAGTTCTCAAAAGATGTAGCCCTCTACTGTAAAAAAGCAAAAAAGCAAAAAACACCTCTGATGGCTTCCTCATACGCTGGGCAGGGGGGTCCTGCCTACCTTTCTGACTCTGTCTTTACCACGCTCCACCTTCACATCAGCCTCTCTGGCCTTCTTTTTGCGAATCCACCAAGCTTTCCTCCCCACCCCCAACTTTAGGGCCTTTGCATTTGATGTTGTCTTTTCCCAGAATGCTTTTCCCAGGTTCTTGTCATGCCTGGCTTTTTCCTCATCCTTCCTCAGCACTAAATCTGAGCATCCCACTCACCCCAGTCACTTCCCTGTCCATCATCTGCATTATTTTGTTCTTTGTACTTATCAGTGTCCATCTCCACGATCAGCCTCTGCCCCCCCTTAGAAGTTGAGTTTCTTAAGTTTTCAAGGACCTTATTATCTTTGTCATTCTTCAAGTCCAAAAGTAGATAGTAAATATTGATTATTGAGTAAATGAAACTCTTGTGGCTATTGTTGGCTTAAGGAAATGTTTTAAAGAGTTTTCAAATACTTTCCTTAGTACAAGAACAGTTCTTTTCTAATCTTACAGTATGTTGCCCTTTACGATACGGGCCATGCGTGACTCCCTTCAAAGTTAACTTCATCAAAAGTATGTGATCCCTAAATCTAGTATGTAACTAGATGACTAATAGAAATGTTAATAATTATTGGCCACTTGACACTCTGAGGCAAGAAGGTAAACAAAAAAGTCACGATGGGGATACTTTTTTATTTGTTCTACCCACCAAATTCATTCTCCTGGAAATCTCCAGTGGCCGGCTGGCCATGCTGTGTGCTCCTCAGGGCTTTGCTTGCACGGAGAAGCAAAGTAGATAGCTCTGGCCCAGATCCACTTCAAGGTCAGAGCCCACATTCTGCTCAAAGCTCAAGCTGTGTTTTGAGAGCCAGGAAATACCTACTTTATTGAATAATAAAAACACAGGAGAGATTCCAAGCTCATGTGAAAGATCCTTTTGCTTTATAAAACCTCACACGCAATTTTCAACCAAGAGTCTGACCGTATGAAAGGACCGTTCTGCTTTGCTTCCCCATAAATGACTTTAGAAGAAAGCCCAAAATACACTTAACAAATGGAATGCAACACACTTGGAGGAGGGAGGAGGGGTGGAAAGTACGTTTGTTTGGGGTTGTTTCCTAATGTGAGTTAATATAAGATTTTCCAAAGTTTGGGGTCATCTTGTCCACACCCCTCAGTGTCTGAGTCATGGCCACCCTTGTTGATGGCCTGTCTGGCTGCAGGCCATTTGCCGGCCTCTCTTAGACCAGGAAATCCGGCTAAAGCACAATCTCTGGCACTTGACTAAATAGTTTTTAAGTCCTCATTAAAATCTGTGTGTCTCCCATAAAATTCTCTCCTAAATACTTTTTAAAATTCCCTAAGGGATACAATGAAGAGCAAACATGTCCTTAGAGTGAAGAGGTACCCAGAGGAAGGGAGGAGATCTCTCATTAATGTTTCTCCTTTCATTGATCCAAGACGTATTCACCCACCCGCGGGTCACTAGCCACTGGTCCACGCGCTCAGCCATTTCGGCTGCCACAGCCACGTCTCCTCTGTTTCTGGGACGGGTGTCGTGAGCCACGCAGTCCCTGTCGGTCCAGCCCTGGGTGCCGCAGAGCGCAAACAAAACTGTGTATGAGAGAATGCAAATGAGCGTGGGGGCGGGGGGAACTGCACGCCGTGGGAGGCAGACACTCCTAGTTCCTGCCAAGTGTGAACACATAGGAATATAGGCCCAGAGTTGCCATATCTTCTGAGTTTTCCAAAAAATCCAGAAACCTGGATTACCCTTTCAATTTCTAAATGTTGGAGCAATGAAAAAAAAAAAAAGTGGCCCAAGCCAAATGTGTCCCCGAGGCCCGATTGGGTCTCTGGGGTGTCCCTGTGGAGCTACTGTGCAGCGGTCACTAGGTGGGCACAGTGGCACCGAGGAGCCGGAATGTGCTCAGGGAGTGTCGCCAGCCGCCCGCGGGGGAAGAGTGGGGCCGCAGCACGTCGGGGTGCGAGTCCAGAGCCGCAGGCGCGAGCTGCCCCCCGCTTCCCCACGACCAAAGAGGTCTGCTCGGTTTTGCTCATCGTCTGAGCTTTGTGGCACATGAGAGCAGGACATAAAAACAGGGAGATTTTTATCCCGTTTGAGATCACCAGCCTCTTTTCTGCGGTGGTGGACACCCTGGTGGTGGGAGGGATAAAAACCTGATTTTTATCCAAGAAGAATTTTTTTGGCTCTGTGTTGAGGTGGTGGACTGGCTTTGTCTCGACCGAGACTTCAGCTCAAATCACTTGAAATTTTTTTCTTAGGTTCTGGCCAAACATGAGCTTCAAACTGATGTATGTTTTGTTTTTCCAATCTTGTCCCTGGCTTCCAGAACCAGAGGCAAAATGTGAAATAGGAATGAAGACACAAGAATATCTCTTCTTGGCACAGCATATGCTTTCAGTTAGTGAGGAGTTCATGTTTTCTTCAATTAAACCTTTAAAGAGTTACGATTTAAGTTAAGTGAGTTTTGTCAAACCAAGGACTTAACATTTAAAATATCGCTGTACGTGTCATGAAACAGAAAGTGCCACCAAGTTGTTCTCAGTTAGTAAGCCTCTCCCCCACCTCACTTCCCTCCAGGAGCACCTTGTCACTGTCCCCTCCTCTCCCTGCAGAGGGGGCTGTCCCCGGGGTCCCTGCTGGCCCTCACTGCTCTTCCTCCCACTGCTCAGGAGTCTGTCTGTCACCAGGGTTCTGGGGTCCCCTTGGACCCACAGTACACAGCTGCCCCCAGCTGGGTCAGTGTCGGTCCCAGGAATCTACTATTGCTTTTGCTTTGGGGTCTATATCTCCATCTAGATGTATTTTGAGTTCTTTTAAACATTTCTCTAATTTAAAATATGGAAAACTATGCGGTAGCAATGGATTCCCACATTTTAATCTACATCCAGAGGTAAGCACTGTAGATATTTTAGTTATCTCCCTAAGATGTTAAAGACAGATATAATTTTTTTTTCTTGTTTCTATGACACCATCTATTATAAAACACACCATGGATTTAATGTGTGCTCTTAGAACTTAGAGACTGGTTCCTTCTGGTCATAAT
>JAQQAC010025234.1:31777616-31876893 GCA_029783875.1 Phataginus tricuspis | reverse complement strand
GTGGTTGCCAGAAGTGAGGTGTGAGTGAAATGGGTGAAGGTGGTTAAAAGGTACAAAGTTCCAGTAATAAAATAAGTCCCGGGGAGATAATGCACAGCATGATGACTATAGTTAACAAGACGGTATTGTGTATTTGTAAATTGCTAGGAGAGTAGATCTTAAAAGTTCTTATCACACACAAAGAAGTGTGATGATAGATGTTAACTAGGCCTATTGTAATCATTTGTATCAGATTAGGTTGTGTACATAAAACTAGTACAATGTTATATGTCAATTACAACTCTAAAAAATTTTTCATTATGAAGCATTCCGTGGTATACTGTGCCTTCTACATACCTTATGGTAAAGGCAAGGTAGGACCTCCATTTTAGAAAGGAGAAAACTATGCAAAGAACAATGAATTAATTATTCTCAAAGAAAATTAGGTGAAAGAATCTCACCTAAAACCTAGTCCACAGACCTCAATTGCCCAGCTAGAATGGAATAGGAAGGCATAATTTCAGGTAGAGAATAGGTAGGTTGTAGGGATAATGACAGCAGAAACAGAGCACACCTATGGGTCACATATATGTGCAAGAATATATATGTATATTTTGGGGGATTGCTATAGACCCCTAACACTAGCTGATTATGCTGAATTTTTATTTTCTCAAGGCAAAATTCATGACTCTTAGTAAGAGGAAGAGGAAGTAATCTGAGAGCAGGGCCTCTTTCAGGAAGCAGGCATTACCATCATGACCCCTATCCTGGAAAGCCTCTTTTGCCATGTATTCAAGACCTTCCAATATCCATCTCTTTGGGATGGTTTTGAGCAATCGTAAAATAATTTTGCCATGAATTATCTTGTATACATGACAAAGAATAAATTTCTTTTTCTGTTATTTCAAACTCAAGTACATAGAGAATTTGGGGGATAATCTGTATAGCAATTTAGCTCTTACTATGCTGAGAACTAAAACTTCTTAGAGGTAATTCATGACAGTAGATGTCTCTGAGCTGGGCATTCATTCCGTCTCTATGACTTCACTGTGATCTACTTGGGCAGCTGGAGGGAGATGGTTCTGGAAGGGAAGAGTTGTTTGTAATTTTCAATAGATTAAACTTAAAGTGTTTTCATATTTTGCTCCGACTCTTAGGTCACCAAAATAAAACTAGTTACTCCTGATCAAGGGAGGAAAACATATGGGAAAACATGGGTTTTCCTTGGGCATCGTCAGAAGAGGCTTATATAGTGTAACGGATCACTTGACTAGCTGGCCAGGTCACTTTCAGTGCTCAGGACTGACAAAGACTTCCCACGGAAAAGGGCCTGATGACAAGTCATGCGTGTTGTTTGGTCCCTTTTGTATGCTGGGCATTTGTGATCTCATTTAACCCTCAGATCAGCTCAGTGAAGCAGGTGGTATTATTCCCATTATAGAGGAGGAAACAGTTTTTCCAAGTCAGATAGCTAATAAGTGGTAGAACCAAGATTTGGACCCAGATCTCCTAACCCTAAAGCCCATCCTCCTAGGTCAACGTACTCCCCTTCTCTTTTCTAATATATATACTTTGTTGGCCACCTGACACTTAAAATGGTTTTGTGAACTCCAGCCTTGCATTATAACCACCTTAGGGATGTTGTAAGAAAGGCTCGGGCATTCCAGAATTTCAATGAAAAGAAATACCATTTGATTCACTGGGTGTCAAAGTTATGAATGCCATATTTATTAAACACTTGTGTCTTAAATGAATATGGCCCTCCAAGAGGGGGCAGCCTCTGCTTCTAGATGGTCAGGTTCCTGAGTTTTTTTAATTCCCATATCTAACAAAGGGATGAAATCAGGAAGGTCTCAAATATTGGAATGAAAAGGAACTAAGCATAGAAGGGATTGTTTGATAGGTGGTTGACTAAATTAAACTAGAATTAACTAAAACACCCTTTTTCAAACTTTCTATCACATAACTTATGTTGGAAACCTTTGCCCCACTCTCATCCAGTACTACAGGAAATCTCTTCCACTTGTGCAAATGGAAAATGTTTCTGTCTTAATTGCAGACAGATGTGCTTTATGCCAGTGGTTCTTGTCTCCATCAAATTTGGTCTACTTTTATAAAGAAAAAAGAGCAGCTGTTTTACCTTCCTGTGTGGAAGTCCACAGATTATATAGCCCATGTAAAATTTAAGCAAGTACAAAATTTAAACAAAAACAAAGAATATAAAAGAGAAATAAAAGTCATTTAAATAAAATAATGTTCCCTCACTAAAAATCCCAGGCATAACAACACTAGAAGACATTTTTAACAAGACTGAAAGACACAGGATATGAGCATGGATATTGCTCTTAGTAAATAGCATGATCATGAATGCAGCCTGATATATGTTTGTACATTGGTGACTCAAAAACCGCTTGCTTCATGGATCTCCATGAAGTGCTATTTTTTGTACCCTTCCCTCCCCCAGTGATGAAAACGTCTTGGTAAAGTTCCAAACAAATTGAAATACAATCTCCTTCTTTGATGCTTACAGTAGTTGCATTCCTGGAAAATTGAGACTGCATTAAAACTGTATAAAAATATTTCATGATTATGTCTAAAAGAGTTGGTCTTAGGCTCCAGGGTGTCTGCCGGGACAGTTCTTTGTAGTATAAGACTGTCTGATCTAGGCTTCCTGGGCCCCACTCACTAAATGCCAATCTCATTACCTCAATCTTTGGGACTAGCAGAAGTGCCCCCACTAATGTCCAGAACATCTCTGGGGAGGTGGTATCCACCTCCTTGAAACCACAGCCTATTGAGTTCCTGAAAAGCTATGTGTAAATTTAATTCTCATGCCTGAATCTGAATTTTCACATAGTATGCTTTACATAAAACAAGGTGTATTTTTAAAAAAAGCTGGTTTTGTGGCATGAAGAAAGGTGTTCCTGATTGATTGTAAGTAACGCTCTGGCTCGCCCTAGGTTCTGACCTAGGACACGCCTCCCTGTAACGGAGAGAGAAAGGGAGGAGACAGAGTTAACTTGCCCATGTACAGAGGCCGATAAACAAAGAGCAGGTGGACCCCAGGTATGAGGAAAAGGGACTGGCCCAGATTCAGGCATCTGTATATTCAGCTGATCCAGAACTAGGCAAAACCCTCTGGCTGCCTCACAGGTTGATGAGGTCAATTCAGGGAGAAGACGACCCCAGGGAAAGGTAGATGTCAGTAGTTGCTAGGAGGCTAAAAGTTTGCGAAGGAAACAAAGGAGGTGAGCCAGGGGAGAGCGTGAGTGCGTAAGGGTCAACAAGGGTTAGGGACGGGGCAGCGTCGGTCTGCCCAGGCAACGGCGCCGTGGCTCTGACAGCTGCCTACGGGCGGTGCTTCTTGAATCGCGTCTCTCGCATCTGGATCTTGAGCTGGAGGGAGCTACACAGGGGCGCGGACTGTGCTCTACTCCCCGTCCTGGGGTGGTAGCGGTGCATAGTGCATGAGCTTCCTTCCCCTACTGCTGTCCCAGGGTACCTTCTACACCTTTACATCTCTGAAAGCCGGTTCGCTTCGGCGATGTCTGCTCACCACACCGCGCAGACCGTGGTCCTGTCGGGGTTTGCATTCTCTGGGGAGAAGGAATAGTGGGCGTGAGTCCACACAGAGGGTCTGGCAGCCTGAGAAAGACCAGCTCGCAGGATCCCCGGCTCCAGCCCCCCTTCAGGGGAACCATGCGCGGCTCGGTCCTGCTGCAGCTGGCATGCCTGCCCCAGTTTCCCCTCTTCACAAAGGCTCCAGAAATCAGGCCCAGACAGAATGCAACGCCATTCACGGGGGCTCGCCCGGCAGAGTGCCTGGTGTCATCTGAGCGAGCTGTTTGGCAGCCAGTATTTTTTTTTTTTTTAATGACATGATGGCCCAGGCTTTCAAATCCCATTATGAAACTTTTTATCCTTTCCTCAGAGATTTTTTTTTTAACCTGCCATTTTAGTTTGATGGAAAGACATGTGTTGAGGGAGAAGTATTTGGAGAATGGCTCCGTGGGGTCAGATGATGCAGCGAGGCACAATGGCTGAACGCATTTAGGGGGTCTGCAGTTGTTCCCATTCTTCCCCGTCTGGAAACTCTTAAAGACCCGCAGTCACCGGCTATTGAAGAGGCCGACTCTGGCCTGGACAGGAAGAGAGTAGGACAGATTCCCAGGGCAGCTTGGAGACTCGTTAGAAGAACTGTAGGGCAGAGAGGCCCACCAGGCCCTCCCCTGGGGCCGCTGCACCCCTGGTGACACGAAGCAAGGAGGCCCCTCGCCTTGTCCTGCATGGATCAGTCCGTCTGGTCTTGGAAACAGCACCAACAGCAGTGTCACGCCTGTTGCTTTACAAGGCTTGCACATGACTGCAGGGCACACCGAGAGGAATATACAGCACATCGTATATACCCTAAGTCAAAACACAGGCCTCAAAACTGGCTTTGAGAGAAAGGCACATGCTTTCATGAACATTCTCTCAGCTGCTTTCAGCTGTCAGGGAGTTACTCTGTCACACCTGCTGCTCTGGGGAACGCTGCAGGTGCCGTTACGGCACAGTGCCCACGCCTCCTCACATGGCCACGCACATGCAGATGGCTGGGAGAAGCATGTGCAGGATTCCCGGGGCGCTGAGCCTCGTGAGAGCCAGAAAGTTATTTCTCGTCACAGCCGTGTCCTAGCGTCTAGTGTGGTGCCCGGCCCATGACAGAAGTGAGTAACTATGGGAGACATAAAATGACTACATGGATGGACCGATCCTTCCTCCTGCTGCCTCTTCTCCCTTTCTCCCCCACCCCAGTTCCACTTCTCCAAAAAGCTGGATCAAAATCATGAAATGAAAATAGTCAATGTTTGGCAACTAAGGGAGAGAAGCAGTGTCCACAGAGGTTATGCATACGGACATGGGAGTTCAAAAGACCTAAACCGAAGTCTTCTCCTGTATCACTTGTTAGTTGGACAACTTTGGACAAATTGTTTAATATCTCTTAGCCTATTTCCCCCTCCAAAAAGTGAGGATAATAGTACCTAATTCATACCTTTGTTATAAGGATTACAGATAATGCTTGTAAAGTACTTGGCAGCATGCTTGGGACCTTATTATTCAGTAGGTGTTAGCTCCTTTTATTATCTTTCCATATGCTCGTTAACATTACGTGGGAATCAACCCAGCCAACTGTGGGAATCAACCCCAGTTCTGCCTGCATCTCTCTGAAGAAAATTACTATCTCAAGCATCTCGGGAGCAACTGGAATTTTTCCTTGTACCGATCTGACCATTGATCGGTTCGGTTGCTATAGTTACATTGCTTAACCTTTTGGGCTCCTGCTTCTTCACTGTAAACAGAGACGGATGCTCTGTCTACACTCAAAGTGATCCCTTGTGAAATGGTTAGAGAAGACCCTGAAGAGTATGAATGAGTTTCTGGTTTATTCTGTTGTCCAGATACCTACATTTTAGGATTAGGTTAGGGAGTGGGGAGAACACAGAAGCCCAGCGTTGCCGCGTAATGTCCATACAGAGGCATTTATCCCAACTTCAGTGACTCATGCATCAGTGAAGGATTCTTGACTCAGAGCAATTTTACCAACCACTCTGGCTGTGTATAGATCAGTAAACACTCTTTTGGAAGCTAAGAAGTCACATGACCTCAGTTTTTTATTCCAGTGACACTGCATGATTTTGAAAAAATTTTTTAGGTTTAGACAGATAAAAACAAAAAGATGCAGACCATATTTTCCCCCAGCACAAATTCCTTTCCCTCATACACAGTAAAGCAAAGTCTCAAGAATGGAAATGAAGTGTCAAAGAAGGGAAAAGAAAACCGTGGATACAGTTGTTTTCATAATTATGTTAATGTTACCAGCACATACCATCTAAGCACTTTGTATATATTATCTCATATAATCCCAGCCTGTAAACTAGATAATACCATTGTCTCCATTTTACAAAGGAAGGAGAAATTAAAACTTAAACAGAGATTGGGTAACTTGGCCAAGTCACACAGCTGTGAATGGCAGCTGGGAATTGCCCTTTTTTAATGTCTGCTTCTCTCATTTTGCCTCCTTAAGGACGGCTGAGTGTAGCTGGCCACCCAGGGTCTTCCCCTCTGTGCTGACGAGCATAAGGTGGAGTGACATTCAGAGCACTGGATGACTCAGGCTGCTGTTAATATCCTCTGGAACTGGCAAAAGTTCAACAATGAGTTTGTGCCATTGACACTTAGTCTATGGAATCTTTTTTTTTTTTGCTGTTATTAATGTACAATTACATGAGCAACATTATGGTTACTAGACTCCCCCTATTATCAAGTTAGTCTGTGGAATCTTATATGCTTGCCCCCCTAGCTGTGGATCTGAGTCACTCTGTGATGACAGGAGATGCTACTCCTCTTACGAATCATCAGCCCCTTGATCCCTGAAAGGATCTGTTGAGTGTCCTTTTGTGAATTAGCTTCCTGATCATTTTCGTTCATCATCCTTTATGGAGCGTGTCCCATAAAGGAGGCCTATCCACACTAGGCATGTGGGAGTCAGAAAAGTAAGAAACATAGCTCTTGTCCCCCAACAGCAACTTGACACGAATAACTAGACGGGCAGGTAGGTCGGTAGGTAGGTGGATAGATTAGATAGAGGAATAGATTGGATGGATGGATGGATGGATGGGACAGTGACAAGTGAAGATAAAGGCCAAAATAATGTACTACATGAGCAAGGATGTAAGGTGACTACTTCCAACTTAGGGCTGTGGATCTGCGAAGCCCTCTTAGAAGAGAGAGAATTTGATCTGGGCTTTGAAGGATGAGGGGTGAATCTGGGAGAAGGATTGTGCTGCCAGACCGAGAAGACTATCTGGACTACCCAACCAGAGGTGGCCATCTCGTCCCTCATTTCTCACTGAACCCAGGAATCGTCTGAGTTCCTTTCTCTATACCACTACGGGATCACCACCAATTCAACAGAGCTGCCTGACATATGGGATGAATCCTCTCAACCTTCTCTGGCTTCACCCCTTCAGTGCCTCCAAAGGCAGGAATGATTAGCCAAATAATAAGAGAATGGTGCACCCCAACAGACCCAAGTAGATGGGCCTTTGGGTTTGGAAAGGCCTTCCAGTAAAAATAAAACATATAACACGTATAAGTAGCTACTTATAGACACATCCCTGGAACCTCTTCTCTCATTTCCTGCCTCTCTCTCGTCTGTACTTTTCTTAATGCTTTATTGAGCAGAGACATTTGTTATTTGCCTATTTTGTGCAGGGCTCTTGGCTACCATACAAAGATGCCTTAAGACGTGGCTTCTGTCTTCAAAGAACCATCAACTAATGGGGATAATAAGACCAAAGTTCAGAAAACTCTATACAAGGCCATTTAATCAAAATGTCACATGCATTGACATTTCAGAGTTCTCCATTGTCCCATCCACCGCAAAGTGAACTGACTTGAAAAAATCCTGACTCTAAAATGTAGACTCTGGTCTCAAGAGAAAGGGACCCACTTAGGAGGAAGATGACTGTTCTTCTCTCAAGCTTTCTCAGCTTTCTTCCATCTCTATAAGCCCACATTCAAATTGGAGTTTTGAGCTATATCTGCAATTTCCCTTTGGATTAAGCAGCATTATATGCTATTAACTGCAGTTGACCATCTTCCCTGAATAATGAGCCTGTAAAAGTGGGGGGTGGGGTGGGAACATAAGACAGACATTTCTCTCAGATATTAATGTTGGAGCCAAATGGAATACATTTCTTGTACATCTGACCCTGCACACACAGAGAAGAATAAAACCTGTATTTTCAACTAATTTAAGCAAATGGTGATATTGAAACAGAAAGCCAGTAACTAAATTAGTTATCTTATTACAAAGAAAACATAGTCTGCTTCATTATTGTAATGGCATACATCAGTGAAGTAGAAGGATTAGCCAGCCTTCTTATACTAGACAAAACTCTCATGCTTGGTTGCCAGGGAGTCTCTGCTCATATTAGCCTTGAACTACATCCTCTGCAGTGGATTAGAACCTTTACAGTCTTATTAGCACATCACTAATTTAAGTTCTAAAAGCCACATGCAATGACATAGACTGTTGCCGTATTGCTAATGTGGTGAGAATGAATGTTAAGAGATCAAATTTATAATTCTTTAGTTTTAAAAATGGACCTGTTTGATTTTAAAGATATTTGACAAATCATGTGAAATCACAGAGAACGATGACCAAAATCAAATAGCGACTTGGGAAGTACAGGATGTACGCCAAAGAGGGACACGGTTGTCTTTTGTATCCAGAGCAAGACTTCCCACATAAATCATCCGACGGGTCCAGTCATGGATCAAGGAGTTTGATCCTATCTTCGTCAAATTGGATCACAATTGGGACATATAAAATAAAAAATAAGACACACAAAAAACATGTTTTTAAATATCTTCATCAAATATCTTCCTCTTTATATAATGTTCACCATGATTTTAAGATCTTACAGTGGCGTGAATTAAATGCAACAGAAGTGAAGAAAACAAAGCACAACATGAAGAAAAAGGGTACAACGGGCAGAGCGCACGTGAGGGCCAACACCCAGCGTGCACGCCCTCAACTCCTTCCCGTTAAGATGGAATGTTCTGCCACGGCAGTCCAGCCCCATTTCCAACCTATAACTAATTATGTGTCTCCTTTGCGGCGTGAAACTAAAAAGGTTCTCAGAGGTGATCCAGGCACTTCCGAGCATGGCGGACGCAGCGGCACAGGGCCGTGAGGAGGATGGGGGCAGACCACCACGGTACCATCATTTTCTTTTCTTTTCTCACCGAAATGTCATAACCAGAGCCGCCTCCCAGCAGGCAGGTATTAGAGGGGGTGGAGGTGCATGTTAGATAGAGAAGATGTACTGTTTATATACATGTGTACTGTAGATGTTACGTCCCGTGTGTTACTGTCTTCTCTCAATTTCAGTCCTAGAATGCTTTATTATAACCCATGCCTTCATTTCCTGTGCTCAGGCTCAGGGGCATGTTGCAGTGGGCATACTTTTAAAAATTAAAGAAATTCATTACATAATTAAAGTTGATAAAATAGATTCATTTAAATGATTGAAAACACCTCGTACCAGCCCTGAATAAAACACTTCTTTAAGAAAAACAGTCATACTTTTAAAATTCCAGCCTCACATTGCTACTCAGTCTAAAAATACAAGGTTGGCGCTAAGCCTGGAGGGTTGGCAAGTGGAGCTTTGACCCACCAAGGCAGGGAGAGGAGTCCAGAACTGAGAGCCCCTGTTAAATAGGCCCTGTCCCTGTTGCACAGGGTCTAAATTGGGGGTCCATTAAGCAGAGACGGGTGGGTTTCACCCGTCGTGAGTTGTGTGTATAGGGAGACCCCAGCTTCGGTTGGGATGGTGGCTTAGTGCCTGAGGCTTTCAACAGGCTGGGGCTTTGGGACAGCACAGGTTAAGAGAAGAAATGCAAAACCTTCAGTTGGGGGAGGATGGGTAAAATATGTGTGGGTGAGTGATACAGTCAAGATTATAGTTACTGTTGACTTTCTTTTCTCCTAAAAGTTTGAGGAACTGGTTTCTCATAGATTACTGGGTCATATTTAGAATTGAAAGATACATGTTACTTATCTACCGAGAACCAGGCGAGCCTGGTTTTTACTAGCTAGCTAATCATGGATGCCATTCTTCTGAGAAGCTTCATCTGTGTAGCGAAGTCTGTCTCCTGTACGCGGTCGCCTTGTTCCTTAGCTGGGTAACAAGAGAATATTGTGATCGGAGTCACTTTTGATCTTATGCTTTCTGTGTTTTTTTTTGTTTTGTTTTGTTTTGGCTTGTCCCGAAGTCTCTTGTCATGAAAGCTGATTTTTCTGCCACAAAAAAGTGAGATTCAATATGATCATGTGTGTAAACGTGTGTACGTGCAACATAAATGCCAGTCATGTCTGGCAGATTCCAGTTGGTACATTAATCTAAAAAAACATGTATGGCTATTCAAGTCTTATAAAAATGTGTTTCACTGTTCAGGTCTTATAAATTCAAAGTGCTACTGTGAGTTTCTAGTATTGGCTAATTTCAGATTGTACATATTCAGATGACCACAGTTAAATTTAATTCATTTCAAGGGAAAAAGAATTGTCCTTTTTCTCTTCTTCCACAGACTTGCTTTACCCCCATTTATTTTTCTGGATTGAATTTAAGAAAGACCAATTACGACAAAAAACCCTCTGGAACCTGACCATTTTTTCATGACCCCAATTGCCAAAGAGAAGAATCTTCTCATTTAATTCATCATATGACCTTGGACCCTGAAACTGTTTCCCTGTTCATAAATTGGGACAAAAATACCCTTCCTCCTTTCCTTTCACAAGAATTATGAAAGTCAGTCTTTTATCTGTCCTGAAAAATCTTTAAAATATGCAGTGTTATATAAACATGAGGTGGTATTATCTATTGCCAACCTGTTTTTCATTTCTTTTTCTTTCTTTTTTTAATTTATATAATTTATTTTGGTATCATTAATCTACAGTTACATGTGCAATATTATGGTTATTAAACTACCCCCTTCATCAGGTACCCCCCACCAACCCCATTACAGTCACTGTCCATCAGCATAGGGAGATGCTATAGAATTACTACTTGTCTTCTCTGAGTTGTACAGCCCTCCCCATGCCCCCTCAACACTATATCTGCTCATTATAATGCCCCTTTTTCCCCCTTGTCCCTCCCTTCCCACCCATCTTCCCCAGTCCCTTTCCCTTTGGTAACTATTAGTCCGTTCTTGGGCTCTGTGAGTCTGCTGCTGTTTTGTTCCTTCAGTTTTTTTCTTTGTTCTTATACCCCACATATGAGTGAGATCATTTGACACTTGTCTTTTTCTGCTTGGCTTATTTCACTGAGCATAATGCCCTCTAGCTCCATCCATGTTGTTGCAAATGGTAGGATTTGTTTTCTTCTTATGGCTGAATAATATTCCATTGTGTATATGTACCACATCTTCTTTATCCATTCATCTACTGATGGACACTTAGGTTGCTTCCATTTCTTGGCTATTGTAAATAGTGCCATGATAAACATAGGGGTGCATCTGTCTTTTTGAAACTGGGATGCTGCATTCTTAGGGTAAATTCCTAGGAGTGGGATTCCTGGGTCAAATGGTATTTCTATTTTGAGTTTTTTGAGGAACCTCCATACTGCTTTCCACAATGGTTGAACTAATTTGCATCCCCATCAGCAGTGTAGGAGGGTTCCCTTTTCTCCACATCCTCGCCAACATTTGTTGTTGTTTGTGTTTTGGATGTTGGCCATCCTCACTGGTGTGAGGTGATATCTCATTGTGGTTTTAATCTGCATTTCTCTGATGCTCAGCGATGTGGAGCATCTTTTCATGTGCCTGTTGGCCATCTGAATTTCTTCTTTAGAGAAGTGTCTATTCATGTCCTCTGCCTATTTCTTAATTGGATTATTTGCTTTTGTTTGCTGAGGTGCGTGAATTCTTTATATATTTTGGATGTCAACCCCTTATTGGATATGTTATTTATGAATATATTCTCCCATACTGTAGGATGTCTTTTTGTTCTACTGATGATGTCCTTTGCTGTACAGAAGCTTTTCAGCTTGATATAGTCCCACTTGTTCATTTTTGCTTTTGTTTCCCTTTCCCAGGGAGATATGTTCATGAGGAACTTGCTCATGTTTATGTCCAAGAGATTTTTGCCTATGTTTTTTTCTAAGAGTTTTATGGTTTCATGACTTACATTCAGGTCTTTGATCCACCTTGAGTTTACTTTTGTGTATGGGGTAAGACAGTAGTCCAGTTTCATTCTCTTACATGTAGCTGTCCAGTTTTGCCAACACCAGCTGCTGAAGAGTCTGTCATTTCCCCATTGTATATCCATGGCTCCTTTATCATATACTAATTGACCATATATGCTTGGTTTTATATCTGGGCTCTCTAGTCTATTCCATTGGTCTATGGGTCTGTTCATGTGCCAGTACCAAGTTGTCTTGATTACTGTGGCTTTGTAGTAGAGCTTGAAGTCAGGGAGCGTAATTCCCCCTGTTTTATTCCTCCTTCTCAGGATTGCTTTGGCTCTTCGGGGCCTTTTGTGGTTCCATATGAATTTTAGACCAACCTGTTTTTCTTATGCCTTTCATAAGTTCTAAATGTTTTTACTAAATGTTATGCTGTATTTTCTCCACGGTTTTATTTCCATAAGAAAGCACCAGTTCTCAATGTAACTGAATTAATTAAAACTTGGTTGTTGCTTTGTTTAGTAGACATCATTCACATTATATCTATCTTTGCTTGCTCTCTGTGTCAGCTCTCTTACCATATTCTTTGGACTTAACAAAAGAAAGGATGTAGATTAAAAGGGACCATAATCAAGTTTTCTTCTTTAGGAGGTAGGGGGGTGATCAAGAGGAGAAAAATCTCCAGAATCTTCAGTCCTTATTTCAATTTTGCCTAAAAACAGCTGGGAAAATGGGCAACCTGATTCTCTAAGGACACAAGCCGGTGATCTGAGCTTCTGACCTCATATGGCAGAGAGGTGAAATCACATGTCATCACGTCCAGCTGCTTTGTCTTAATCATGGGGCTGGTTCTAGCCCATTTGTTGAGTATGGGGGTCATAAAATGATCGTCTTTACTGAGCACATTAAGAGCAATTGGTCTGAACACAGAATGAGGAATTGGAGTTTAAACCCTGCAGAGCCATTTCTAAGAACCCTTCCTTTCTAATAATGCCTTTCTTCATAGAGCTTCAGAGAGTCAAGTTCAAAAGTGGCCCCCACAGAGAAATGGGCAGCTGCTATCACAACGCCTGCTGAGAACTCGAGATGGCAAAGTGAAGTGGCTGTATGAAAGTCGCTTGTTTTTGCCTACATTCTAAAACATCTCTAAGAGGAAGAAAAGTTGCAGTGTAAAGCCAGAAACTTGACTGCCTTTCTTTTGTTTGTTTGTTTGCATTTACTATGGGAATGGGAAAAACTATCTCACAAGAGATGGCTTTTTATTCAGGAAACTTCTTTACTAGGACTCTATGAGCTCCTGTCCCCCTCCTCAGGGATCATGTTTCCAAAGATGAAACAAAAAAGCAGCTGAATCATCACACCTAACATGACAGGTGAAATTTGGAAAGGTGGAGGGAGATCAGAAGAAAGTCCAGGAAAATAACAGGAGACAGAGCTCTGGGAGAAAAGACAGACAAACAGAGAGGAGCTGTCCATGGCAGGTGGTAGCAGAACACTGGCTCCTCCACTGTTTGCAAAGCCTTTGGGGCAGTGGAGGAAATTCAGCAACAGGTTTGGGGAAGGAAAGTGAGCCATGTCATCCTTCTGCTGTCATGAAACACAAAGATGTGGGAGCATCAAGAACCAACCGGACAGCCCTCACTTGGAGAGTCTGGACTTCCCCACAAAGGTGCAGGATGAGGGGGTGCAAGCTTCCTTGGTGAGGAACAGCAGGCAGAGAGCTCCGCAGAGGATGCAGCCATGCAGAGGCACAGACGGTTACCGGAGCGCCATGTGGAAAAGCTGGATCGTGACAGTTCTTTTCAGTCATTCTAAGAAATGTTCTTCTTTACTGTTAGAAAATGGGGAACTAAAGGAGGCGTTTAGGCGAGAGAAAGACATAATCAGATCTGTGCCTCAAAGAGAGAGCTCTGCTACATGCCTTCCAACCATTTATGTACTCAAGATACAGTCACTGAGCTCCAGCGGGCCAGGACCGCACTAGGCACTAGGGACTGAGAGACGAATCAACAACTACCCCTTGCTCTTCTGGCATTTACATCTTGATTAGGAGATAGGTATTATAAAATTCGTTCCAGAAGTTAAACTTTGATTATAAGGAGTGGAAAATGCTACGTCAGAAAGTCACGAGGTGCTCTGATTGAGCACTAGAAAGGAAACCTAATCTGTTTGGAGGCTGGCTGGGCGCTGGGTCAAGTAAGGCTGCCCAGCAGAGCCCTGGTGGGTGAGCAGCCACTGGCCAGGCTGAGGGAGGCGTAGCAGCTCTGCTGAGTTTGGGGGGAGCTAGAGGGTTAGCGGTCAGTTAGGAAGCTGGCCTGGAGTGGCTTCTGATTCCTTGTCTACAGAAACGCAGGGCTCAGTATGTGCCGCTCTCCAAAGTCCTCTTCAGCTCTGAAGCTCTACACAAATAAACATCCTCTGCGTGTTTGACATTGTAGCAGGTGCTGATTAGGAATGAAATAAAATACATGTAAGACACTGGTTGTCAA
Source organism: Phataginus tricuspis (assembly GCA_029783875.1). Taxonomy (NCBI): domain Eukaryota; kingdom Metazoa; phylum Chordata; class Mammalia; order Pholidota; family Manidae; genus Phataginus; species Phataginus tricuspis. Next base: position 31,862,693 of record JAQQAC010025234.1, on the reverse strand, counting down.
CAGAATGTCTGACAAACTCGACATTTGGCACACTTCAGAGACTTTAGCTCTAGGTGTGTGTTGTTTTATACAGCCTTAACAGAATTCTTATAGTACTTTTATAAATTATTTCTTGTTGAGGTAACAGAATCATGTACTACTCCCCAGGGCCCAACTTCTGTTTCTTAGGTTTCTTCTCTTGGATTGCCTCCTATTTTGGACTCTCCGGTCACAAAGGATGGACAGGTAGATAGATATTTGAAATTTGCAATGTCTAATACAAGTATTGAACACGTAGTAGGACCACACGCTGTTCATCTTTACTGTGGAGATAAAGGTATCATGAACCATCTGAAGAACTGCCACATAATCGGTGACCATTAACTTACAGAGGAAGTGCCTGGTGCGTAAAAGGCACTCAAAAATATTGAATGGGTGAATATACAAATGAACTCCGCTTTGAAGTGTTAGAATGAGAAACAGAATCAGGTGTAGGCGGCCACAGACCCCCCTTGGGCTGTGGTCACATTGGGATGGACACATGCGGTCACATGGTGCTCTCCTGAGCTGCTCTCCCCCGTGCGGCGGGCACAGGGCAGGACGTGTCCCGCTTTCCCCACCCACTCAAAATGATTCTTGGCCCACCTGCTCAGCTTCTCTGCCCACCCTTGATAAACAATAAAGACCCTCCCTCCCTGATTTTCAGGACAATTATATTCAGAATGGAGAGAAAAGTGAGCGAAAAAGATGAAAAAGATGCTCAGGCCAGGACTGAGAGATGAGTGGTTTTTGTTTTATCTTTTCTTATTTATGGGCCACCCTTTCAGTAATTCTTAACACTTTTGCATAAATAGGCTTACCTTATAAATTCTGTTTTTATCATGGACATATTTTAAATAAACTTTTACTTTGCTTGTTTTTTTAGTTATGTTAGCACCCCCAGGGAGAGTTCATTTGTCTGTTTTCTTACCTCCCCTTTGGAAAAGCAAAAGTCCCGAAGCATTGCAGCAGGCCAAGGCACAGGATGGGGAAAGGAGGAATTTTAAGTGGCTCTTTAGTGCACGAATCCTGTTTACATGTTCAAGGGAAACAAGTGAAGGAGATGAGCTATTTGAAATTCAGTCTTAGCTGTGGGGCTGTTTGAGTAATCAGGACGCAGCTTTAAAGAGGGCTCAGGTGGGGGCTGTGGCCGCCTCTCTGCCATGGCTCCTGCGACCGCCCTTCCACTCCGGACACATTCAAGTCTCCTGAATATAGACACTGGCGCTGAGACAGATGCAGGCCTCAACTAATGGGTAGAAGTTTAAGGGAGGTGTATTTAAGCTTATTACAGTTAAATTTTTTTCTATCCAATAGAAAAAACGTAGAAAAGAGTGCATACCTTATCAAGTGTTAACAGCATTGATGACCAGATCTCCTCCTGGGTAGTTTGTTAGACTAAATAACACTGAGGTTCCTCTCTTTCACTTAACTGCCTCTGATTTAGACAACCACTAAATGCTGAAGGAGAAGCGCACGACCTCGGTGTGAATCCAGGTGGAGCCCTCCCCCTGCTCCACGTCTCCAAAGCCCAGAGCTCTCTGGCTGCTTCTCAGTAATTCCGATGGGAAGAGTGTACTTTCCAAGGTTCCAGCATTCTCCCCACACACTGAAAAGGCTCATCTAACTTGTTAGGCTACAACTACCACCAAATTCAGTGTCAAAGTTTAACTTTTTTTTTTTTAAGACAAAGATCTGTACCACTCAAGTACGATGTAAATGAATGTGGTTATGGGGCAGTTTAGTGCGTGGGAAAGGCTTCCTGCCTATCCCAGAGAGGCAGAAGTTCTGGCAGGGACTTCCGATTGGGCACCTCGGAGTCCCCAGTACCTGGGGTGTGGCGGAAGAAGGCTGAAATGCAAGACTGCATGGAAAACAGCCAGTCTAAGGCTAGTAACAGAAATGAATTGAGCACTTACCATACCATGTACTATGTGAACGTGTGCCGTGTCTGTGACCCTCACAGGGGCCCTCTGGTGAAGGCACTATTATTTCCCCTTAAAGATGAGTAAATGGGGTGGGGAGAAGCTCGACAAACAATTCCCGGTGAGTATATAACAGTGAAGGTCATCGAACCTGCATTTTCAGTCACTGTGCTATGCCTCAGGAACTATGCCCAGAAGGAATAAACTTTGCACCCCCTCTGCAAGCCCTTCCATCTCACCCATTTCAGAATATACGTGGGTTCCAAATTGGCAAGTGTATTAGGGGATAAAGAATGAATAACTGTTCCTGCCCACAAACAGGACTGGCCTTTCTCAGAGGGTGAATTTGGCTGGGAGGCAGTGGAGATGTCCGAGCTCTTAGGGCCCCTCGAACTGGAAGAGAGCTGAGGGGACAGCGAAACACGGCCCAGCACGTGGGTGTCGCGGGGATGTCTCAACTGTTTGTTTTGTCCTTGCTTGGCTCTCCAGACTGGCCTGTCATTTTATACCAGTAGCATAAGCACTAAGTCAAATTTCACTGAAACTGCAATCATCAAGCATTAAAGCAACGAGTATTGCATTCTAAGAATGCACCTACATACTCATTTATTGGAGGACATGATTAAAGTAAGTTTAATTTCATCCCTCTCTTCAAAGGCCGTTCTAGACAATTTAGCTAATAGCAACCCTCAAGGACAATGTTTCTTAAAGTGTAGTCTACATTCCATCTAGGTTAGAGTCATTCAGGATGCTTAAAAAAATGCAGATTCCAGGACCCTATCACAAACCTACCATATTGATTAGGACAGGTTAACCTAAAAATCTCAGTGACCTGACACAACCTGGGTTTATTGCCCCCTTACATAAAATTTGCTGCAGGTTTTATGGTTCTCCATAGTTCCCCCTTTCCAAGTAGTTATGTGCAATCCACTCTGCTGTTATTTTAGGGCTCCATTATCTCAACAATGGAACATGGAGAATTCCCACCTCTCTCCCAACCTTTGGCCTGGTAGCCTGGTGCCATAACTAGAACAAGGGCCCACCCTCCTGCAAGGTGCTGGGAAGTGCAACGAAGCACAGGCCATTGAGGACAAAGATGACACATCCCTCTGACACTTTCCATCCTTTGCCCCTTTTTCCTGCACAGAGAAGATATTCAGTCCCTCCCTAAGACAGACAACCCGACGTCCCATCCAGTATGTGTATTGAGCTCAAAGCCTAGGATTTCTGGGTGATGGATTTCCAGTCACCACTACCTAGTCCCTTTTAGACAGGAGAACTAAGAGTTAAAAAGGCAAATTATCTGCCACTTCCCCAGAGTCACTCCCAGTGCAAAATGAGGGAACAGGGATGTGTTAACTGTAATTGGCACCCCCATTCGGAAGAGAGAAGAAAGGGAGACACACCACAGTCCCTGGTTTGTTCCTGGACCACTTGCTAATTCTGTTCTCTGGGAGGAGAAGGCAAGTCCTTCACTTACTGTTCTCTGTAGCACCTGGTCTACCCTGGGGCATTTGTTAGCCATCCCTGATCTTTCTCTGCTTCTTCAAATAGATGCATGCCCTCCTTATATGCATATGCCCTCCTTAAAGCCTTTCTCGCAGAGAGAGTTTGAGGGGTAAGGGTCATTTTAGGTCCCTTGAATTTTAGACAGAACTTTCTCAAAGGTAGTCGACTGACTTCCAATATAGTTGCAGTCGGCCCTGGGTGCCCGACGCCCCACCCAAACCTGCTTGCTTTCCTTGCTGGTTCCTTCCAGCTGACTGGCATACACTGAATCGATCTTTGCCCCAAGTCGTTTGGACCATCTGTGTTTCTGGGCATTTGTTATTCTTAGCCTTTTCTCATCAGCTTTCTCACAGTCTGTGGTCCAGTTGCAGTGGGTTTTTCCATCTTTTAAGGCATCACATTTCTGGGCTCTGTTACCTTTCATTTCTGCCAATTCATCCAAGAACATCTCTCTCATTTTTCTTTCTTTCTCATTTTATTTCACTTCGATGACGGCAGCCAAGAGGCCAATACACACTATCGAGGTTCTGTTTTTTAAACCTCTTCCCCTGGAGCTGCCAGCTCATACTCCCATGCTCTCCTTCCCAAGTAATCACAGGTGACAGCTTTAACAAATATTTTTACCACTGAGTAACATAATCTGCACATTATCAATTTCCTCACCGCCTGTCATCGACCACTGAGCCAGTGCTGTACACCTCAGGGTCTTGTTACATCTGCACCCCATTCTGGGTGTCATAAGCTAGTTTATGCTACAGAAACAAACCCGCCTCCAAATATCTGCTGCCTAACATTTAAAAGCTTAATTTTTACTCAAAGCCTACCATGGGCCTACAAACTCTGACATCTCCCTTCCAAGCAGTGATTCAGGGATCCAGGTTGCTTCCATAGTGCAGGTAGGCAACTGGAACACATGGTGTGCAGGCTCCCCTGCAAAGGGAAAAGAGCCTAGCTGGTCATGCTACAGCTCTGAGATGCCCTGGCACAGCAATGAACGTCACTCGGGCTCCTGGCCCTTGGCCTTGCCAAACAGCACTTGCCTCTCCTGTGAGCCGTAACTGTCTCTGGCACACCTAGTTAATCAAACTCTGAAGGCAGGGCCTAGAATCTGCATTTTAGCAGGTTTCCGGTGTTTGAGAACATTTGTTCTAAGGTAAGTATGGTGGTGTTTCTGTTCTTCATCATAAAGCTGAAGCTTGGAGAAGCTGCAGTTCCCCAAGGTCACACAAATCTAGTGGCAAAGTCACTTGTGCCTCCAAATTCAAGTCCATTCCAAACTGCTGAAGTATTAAAGCCCCATAATAATGCAAGTTATGTTCTTTATTCAAGATCGTGGACTGAGAAACCATGTTTTTCCCTTCTCTTCCTGAGGCCCTAAGAGTTGACAGACACAGCAGAGGTAAACAGATGAAAGCAGTGTGTTAGGAAAATCCAACAAAACCTAAGAAGACCAAAGCAGGGGAGGGGAAACAACGTGGCCAGGTGTAACTTTGCTAATGGCTCATTCCCATAAGCTTAAAACATATAAAAACCCCTGATTAGGTCTCTCCAGTCCTTAGGGGGACCAAATGACAGGGGCAGAAATACGTGTAATGGACCCAGGTCTCCATGTGGTGATGACCAGGATCTGGGACAGTACCTCGCACTTCTACAGAGCCTGCTTCAAATGTGAGCTCATTCTCAAAACCCGCTTCCATACGTCTGGAATAAATGTTCACATTTGCTGAGAGCAAAAATATTCTGTAAGGTGAAGGGAGAAGCCTCAGAACTGAGGGAATTTGCTTTGGAATTTGCAAATTTTATCCTTGAATTATAGCAGTGAAGAAAAAATAAGTACGGATGAGGAAGAGGGAAATTCTTTCTTGGTAAGAAGACAGAAATAACTTGAGCTAATTATATTAACCTAAAAAAGTAAGGGAAAAGTGATGAGAAATAAGAGGAATTTTAACTCTGGAAATAGTCTCTCTTCTGTGCTATTGCAATTCTATACCCTTTGGTAGAATAAGCTCGGGTCAGGAGCTACCCGCCAAATGAGATTCTAGACATGGGGGATGCTTTGGGCATCCTGACTCCAGCAAAGTATCTTCCAGGATTTTCCCAAATTTTTGGGTTCAGTAAAGTATGATTCCAAATTTACCTCAAGGCTTTAGTTTTGGAAAACCGTATGTATTTTTTTAACAAATTCAATTTGGATGTTTCTTATTTTCTTGTCCTTTGACTCATTAACATGTCGTTTTGTGGGAGACATTTGTTTGGGAAGCAATGTGCTTCTTTTGGGGAGTCTTTGAAAGCCTTTGTTTGGGGATAAGAAGCAAAATGTTGCCTGTTCTTGAGTATATATATTCAAAGTGAACTGGGAAACTACAGAGATTGTCTCAATCACGGGTTCTTAAAAAGTGTGCTCCCCAGACCAGCACCCTCACTGTACACAGGGCCTGCCCAGGCAGAAGGGCCTCATATTTAGTTTAAGGCTATCGCCATCTTGAGATTCTTAACTTTATTTTTGTAAATAAAGACCAGTGGGACTTTGGAACAACGGAGCATTAGTGTGAGCAGGATAAGCATGCCGCTGTCGCCGCCCAGCTCACAGGCGGCATTCGCAGCGCCCCATGAGCACAGCATTCCCGCGGACCCACACACGTGGGAGGTCAGTGAGGTCCGGAGCAAGTTGAAGGTAACCATGTTGTGTCTATGACTGCATAAACTAGGGGAGTGGAGTTCACTTTCCTTTTGAACTAGAACTTTCTTTAAACCCAGAAAGAAGGTAATGGGAGTCTAAGAAACACAAACGACTGAGAAACTGTGTTATGTCCTTTCTTCTTTGAATCAGCCAACTGCTTACACTCAAGAAGGAAAGGGAAGGATGGGGCAGCCCACGGCTCCCTGTCCTTTTAGCACTTCCTTACTCATCAGTAAGTCAAAAGGAGAGAAAGGTGGTAGAACGCATGCATATCAAGAAGTGAAATACAAACAAGTCGGTTTGGTGCCGCAGGTGACCCCCCGGTATGCCTACGTCCCAGGGTATACACACGTATACTGCCAAAGGCAGATGGGTGCGTTCTGGTGACTCCACAGATGAGTTAAACGCTCTTTGAGTTTTTCATTGCACAATCTACAGATGAATGGTGAAATTCACACAAATAACTTACTGTTTTAATAGTAATAGTTCATTCTTAGAACATTAAATAGCACCAAAAACTATGATTAGTTGAGAGAGACCATGGGAAAAAAGGAAACAGATTTATTTTTCAGAACTGTATTTTAATGGTACTTTTTTCTTGCTTTTTGAATAAGGGGCCATGTATCTTCATTTTGCTCTGGATCCTGCAAATAAGTCCCCCCCTTCCTGGGAACCTGTTAGAAATGCAAATTCCCAGACCTCATCCCGGACCAACAGAATGGGAAATTCACCAGGATGGGGTTGGAGGAAGGCCGCAATATGAGCATTAACAAATCTGGGATTCTGAACCATGGTCAAATTTGAGAACCACTGTTCTGAATTATTTATGCTAGGACTCTCTGATTGCTTGCTTTATCTACTCTAAGAGGCAGTGGACAGCACCACCACCTGCGTGACTGGCCTCTAAATGTGCTGGGGAGCCTCTGGTGAGGAGTCAGACACGTCTATTCAAATTAAGGCAGCCATGCAACTTTGGGCATGCTGCTCAACCTCTCTGATTCTCAGCTGCAAATTGAGGGTGTTAATGCCTGCCTCATAGTGGTTAGAGGACTTAAATGAGCTAATACATGTGAAGCGTTCAGCACAGAGTCTGGCACATGGTAAACACTCAAGCAAAAGGCATTGATCGGAATTATTAATAATAATTATCTGTGCTCCTTTTCCATGACTGGTCCTATTTGCCTTATCCTAGATAAGCCTCTGAGGCATCATTCTTGCTTCACTCTCTGGGTTGCCCCCTCTGCCTCAGGTTGAGACATAAAATGCAAAAAAACACAAAAGAGTAGAGCCTTTCTTTTCGCTAATAGAAGGGAGGGAATGAAAAACAGAATAGGCTGTTTCTTGTTCTTGATTGGGCATTTGTTTATCTAAAGTATTCTGCCCTAAATAATGTTGCCTTGTAATTCAAAAGGAAGCACCTATCCCCCTCGACTGGATGTTGTGTAGAGAAAGAGATTCTGTGATAGCTCTGCGGCCAGACCCGCCTGCGTCCTCACTGCCACTCACGGGCTGGGTGATCACAGGCCACTTGCAGACAGGCTCTAGGTCTGTTTCTTCAAATGTAAAAAAAAAAAAATGCCAACCTCCTAATACTGTGGGGAGGATTCAGAGAAAGAAGGTGGCAAAGCTCACGGCTCAGTGACTGGCTCTGGGCGCTCCGGGTGTGTGTGTCGTGGTGGTGACTGATTGTGACCCGGAGTCCAGAGCAGCCTTGGCCCATTATCCTACCATCATGTGTACTGGCAAGGAATTCCCCTGACCCACCCCGACCTTCCTCATAGCACAGCTGGCAGAGTAATAACAATCTCTCCTGCCCGCCTCTACATACAAGCCCAAAGAACTATCCAAAAACACTTTGCAAATGATTGCAGCTTCAAGGAACATGAGGACGTTTTGTTAATGACATTGGTGACTGCTGACTGAAGAGGGTAGGACCAGAGAAGGGAGATGTTGCTTTTCACTCGTGCTTCTGCTCTCTATGTGAATTCACAGAGATGCTGTGGGAACCAAGTTCTATTTATTTCTGTGTTTATGACAATGGGAGAAAGTGTGTGTTGGCACCAAGCTAAAAAGTGATCTATAAAGGCTTGTGTTAGGTGTTAAATGTTCTCCTGCTTTCGTTGAGATCTTCACAAGGGGGAATACTCAGAGCAGGGGCAGTAGGCATCACTAGAACTCGGATTCAAATCCAGGACTGCCTGGCGTTTCCTCAGTGCCAGACGTGGTGCCCGGTCTCTGATGAGCACAGCTCTCAGATACGCCTAGGGGAGGAGGCACCTGCCCTGGCTGGGTGACCATCTGCACACTGCCGTCCTTGAGGGGAGATCTTGCCCTCTTGAGTTGTGCTTTGCAATAGTCCTTGTTGAACAGGAATCTTCTTATGATGTGGACTCTGATTCAGCAGGTCGACCTGGGGCTGGAGCTTCTGCATTTCTCACGAGCTCCCAGGTGATGCCAGCACTGCCAGGGCAGACCACACCCACTTCAGGCCGTGAGGGTAACAGTTGTCCCACTGCGAGTTCACACCCAGGGCCAAGGGCTCAGCGTTTAAGGTGGAGCTCTGAGTAAGCTGAGAGCTGGGGAGTGCGGACGTGGACGGATGGTGCCTGTGACCAGCTGGGATGAGCGTGCTGGCGAGGGGGTGTTGAGGGCTTACAAGGATTGTGGCATCAGAGGGGCCCGCTTGGGCCATGGTCCTGAAGAACCAAGGCTTGGTTTCTCATGAGTCCCTCTGAGCTGGATATCAGAAGGGCTTCAGAGGGTGATCTCAAGCCCTCAAGAAGGCAACACTGCATCCAGAAACACACTCCAGCAAACAGCACACTGCGGTACTGCTGTAACGGTCCTGCTGCCCAGCACGCGCTCCCCATACTCAGCAGGCGTCATGAGCTGACTGCCTGTTCTTTCCAAAGCAAGATTTCTAAGACCTAGTAATGTCATGATAGTAGTAGTTGTGACCCTGGTAGTAGTAACGGCCCTAACAGCAGTTGGTCTGGGAGAACTGGCAGCTCTAAGGTCCTTCTCACTGTCTCATTTAATCCTCATAACCCTCTGAAAATGTAGCTACCATTATTGACCCTATTTTACAAGTAAAGAAACTAAAACCCAGGGATATTTTAAGTGACTGAGTCATACACCTAATAAGTGGATGCTCCACCCTTCCCACCCTGGCCCCCACCATCTCATTGGCCTTCTTGTGGTACCTGGCCAGTCCTGTAAGGGTTGCGGTCAATGCCCAGGTGACGAGGGAGGACGCCAGTGTCTGGCAGCCCTTTCCCTCCTGAGCACCGTGGGGGAAAGGGGAAAACCCTTGGCAGCAGCGATCTGAACTCGTCACAAGATCTTCCCCATGAGGGGCAAAAGCCTAAAACAAATAAATAAATGAGTGCTTGTGTACGAAACAGCAGAAGCACATTTGCCACGAAGCCTCTGAAACTGCCTGACCTCTTGTATCTGCTACCCTATTGGAGAGGGTCCAGAAAGAACTTTCTGCCTCCACGTTCAAATACTCAGGGCCAAGGATTCATCTCTAGAGTGCAAACTCCTTCGTTTCGGGGTCTCAGCCTGGCACAGAGCCTGACTCATGGGATATGGTCAACATACACCATTGATAGATTAATTAATCCATCGACTAGCCATAGCCCTCACTCTTCTCAGCAAAACGAAATGGAAGTTGTGTTTGAGTTCCTTCCCCTAAATGGAGGAACACAGTTGAGGGCGACAGGGAGGAAATGTAACTAATTTATTCCACCAACATTGGCAAGCACTGCCCCCAATGACCAGAATGACTCTGGCCGTGAGTTCCAGCGAGACGCAGACAGACCTTGTCTTGAACCACATATCTGCAAGGGGCTACTCATGTAAACTTTAGAAGTTCTCAGCATCTCAGGGCCTCAGTTTCCTCAGATGTAAAATGGAAATGAGAGTAGCCCCTCCCTCATGGAGTCGTTGAAGATTAAGATAATGCATAGGAAGTCCTGAGCATGGGGCTCGGCCTCTGCAAACAATACATGTCAGCTGTGTGACCAGGATGTCATGGTCCCTGTCCACAAAGCAGATGGTGGCGAACTTTCTGTCAAGTCTTTGTCACAACAACTCAATTCTTATGAAAGTAACCGTAGATGGTATGCAAGTGAATTTCATTATCATTTTGATGTCCTAAAATATTATCTCCTTTTGCTTTACTTTTTTTCAATCATTTGAAAATGTAAAATCTGTTATCAATTCACAGACTATACAAAAACAGGCAACAGGCCAGCCTTGGCCAATGGGCTCTCATAGTTTGCTGACCCCTGGTCTGAAGGGCAAATAGGCAAATACACAAGCTGCTGTAGGACATGTTTGTTCAAAATGCCGAGAAGGGAGGACTTTATTCTGCCTGGCGGTGAGAAGAGGAGATTAAGAATGGCTCCAGAGAGTAGGAAATATTTGAGCTGGGCTTTTGAGAGTGAGTAGGAGTTTACCAGATGGGACAAATGAGAGAAGGAACAACTATGAGAAAGAATGAGTAAAGGGGAAAAAACAGCCTTTCAAGGGAAGTACCGAAGCGCCCTGTTGTATAGAAATTTAAATCACATGGAAAGTAAAGAGAAAGGACTTTTGCAGTTCAGCTGTTTGGTTATCTCATCAATTTGATTACTAGCTCAGGCCGTTGTTCGATTTGGGGTCATCTCACAAGGACCCTCAAAACAGGCCTGGCATTCGTGCTCAGTTGGCAAGTTTGTACCCCCGTCTCCGGCCCCCAGCCCCCTTTTATGGGCAACTGTAATGACCTGCAAGTTCTTCCTACGATTCGCTAAAGAAGCCTCTGTTGACAGAGAACACAGTTCCTTTTAGACATTTTTGTCATTCAAGTCCAAGAAAATGTGACAATCTTGAAATACGATCACTTCACTACTCTTTAGTAGGTTAATTGGTTGCCTCTCTGTTAAGTGTTCATTGAAATGCATTTTTTTAATTTAGATATTTTGACATGTAACATGTTCCTTTCAGGTGTATACCATAATGATTCTGTATTTGTATATATTGTGAAATGGTCACCACAATAAATGTACTTAACATCCATCAGCATAAGTAACTACAATTTTTTTTTCTTGTAATGAAAACTTTTAAGATCTACCCTTTGGTAACTTCCAAACATGCAATACAGTATTATTAACTATAGTTTTAAGAAACACATTTTTAAGTAGATGTTTTTAAGTACTATTCTTGGATATCCCTGGTAATCTCACCATGAAAAGTAGCCAAGTCTCTTGGCTACAAAATTGTATCTCTGAAATTTTTTATGAGATACAGAATGGTTTGGCTTAAAGAAAACAGCAATTATTTGTTGTTCTTAAATCCAGCTATCTGAAATCCACAAATCTTTTTTGTTTTAAAATATTTTTAATTTTAGAATTCATCCAGTGGTACCACATTGAACAGCTTTAAAAGTATGTGAGCAGTTTTTCCACTTTAAAACAACTCTAATTTTTCAACCCTTTCAGCATCTGAGGCTCAGGAGATGATAGAAAATAAATTATTTGGATTTGGCCTTTCTTTTACTGAACAAACATGCATGGAGCACCTGCCCTGCACCAGGCAGCTGGCAGGACACCGAGGAACACAGACTGAGGCGCAGTCTCCGCCCTCATGGTGACGTAAAGGAGCCCTTTCTGCACTTGAAGCAGTTCAAGGCAGAAGTTGAGCAAAACAGAATATATTATGGGACCATTATGGGAAGCTGGTATTTTCAGCCAGAGGCACTTCCTCTATATTCTAATAGTGGCAATTTGTAGTGGTGATAAAAAATAATAGCTAACCATTCCTGAATGCCTACTATGTGCCAGGCTCTGTGGTAACTGCTTCACTACACTATTGTGTTGAATCCTCACAAGGTCTCGATGAGGTAAGTGCGAGTGTATTCCCATTACTATGCCTAAGATCACAGTTGCTGTGTGCCAGACCCTGACCCAGCGTGGTCAGCCTTAGTCCAAAGTGCCATGCTGTTCCCACCACACTGTACAGTGATGTTTTCTCGGGAGGTTGACTCATTTTCTATGTAGGCATCTACAAGGCAGCCCCAAAGTTTTGAGACTTAAGAAGAGCTCTAGTTAATTTTATCCATGGGAGAGTATTAGCAGGTAGCTGACTACATTATTTATATGTCACTAGGTGCTCCAGCCATCTAAGGAAATGAATACTGCAATGCTGAGGTGTTCACAAACGCACTTACACATACAACCACATAAAAATACAAAGGACAGGGGGAGGTGGAGTAGACTAGGGGTAGGCTTTTTCAGACCACTTCTGAATCCATTCCAAGGGAACTGGATTACTGAAAAGCAAGAACTCCTTACCTTACCATATCTGTACGTGTAAAGACGGCTCACTCATCAGTGATCACGGTTTCCTTGGATTAAATAATTACCCAAGACAAGGGGGGTTAGCAGGGTGCCGGAGGTCAACACGCCAAGGCAGGACAGAGGCAGTGAGAGGAGGGGGAGACCTCCGAGCTGGGGCTGCAAAAGTAGAAGGAGGCTGGCAATGGGAGAGGTAGGTTATCGGTACTTTACATACGTGGGTGCCCAACAGTGTCCCACCAAGGACAGGTTCATCACCCAGCTGTCTGGGGAGCAAACCGAGGCCTGGTTCTTCATTGCTGTTCTCCAAATGAAGCCAGTGTTAGACCCGAGAGGAAGGATGTGAACCCAGAGTCGTTTTTCTTTATGGAACACATCCTGTCTCGTGTCTTCCACTTACGGTTTTCATAGCCGTCCCAGAAAGCCACTCAAGCATCGCCCTTACCCGTGGCAGAGGGGCCAAAATAAAATACATTCTCTGATTAAACTTGTTTGCCGGTGAGTCAGCTGAGTGAGAATCCATAGGGAAGAAGAGAACATTCATTCATTTTTTTAATATTATCTCTGAAAAGTTTTATTACCAGGAATCTGGACCGGCAATACTAAATGAAAACAATAATCAAATCCAAAGCAGACCCGTTTGTCATAGTAACGTATCTGATCTCAGGGCCTAGTCAGGACGAAAAATAATTCATAGGCAGGAAGGCCACGAGGCTCCGAGATCTTAAGAACCTGCATTTTATGTAAGAACCACTTTTCCTTTCTTCATTTGAATTTACACTTAATGGATCTTGTTCAATGATATAATTTTCTTTTTTTGAGAACTTTTTAGAAGGTACAGATATTTATTACAAGATCCAGGCATATGTATACTGCTACTGCCCTGACCCGAGCCACCGTCGTCTGTGCCAGATCACCTTAACGGCCTCCTGTCTCGGCACCACCTCCCCCTCCTGTTAAAAGGCCATCCGCTATTTCCCCCATTCGTGGCTCAGTCTCATTTGAGCCAGGTTGCAGATTAATGCCACTTCCTCAGATCTTTGCTGACTTCCACGCCCACCCCTTACTCTCTGCCTCGTCTGCTTTACTTCCTGATTGTTTTTGTACGACATCATCTTCTTAATCTGGCTTATTGGCTGAGGACCATGTCTGCCTCATTTGCTGCTTTGACTCCAGCACCTAGCACAGAATCTGGCACATAACAGGCACTCACTGTTTGTCTAATGAACAAATATGATAAAATGGGAATGAAAATGATCAATGAATTAGACAATGGAACAAACACTAGGCTCGGTAATTTGCAAATATTTTCTTGTTTATCTTATATGAACCCTCTTATAAAGGCCCAACTGTCTTCACTTAATGAACAAGGAAATGAATGTACAGATAAGGTCTCACAGCTTGTAGGTAGAAAGTGGAGATTTCCACTTAGGTCTATCTCACTCCAAAATCACTTTTATTTCTATCAAACCATATTGCCTTCCAAATAGGAATTTTTTTCTCATAAAAAAGAACAGTTTTGAACTTTTTAATATCCAAAGACTTTGGACCTCAGCCTACAGAGCTTCATGATCTTAGACCAAAGTTCTTAAAATGATATCTTACCCTTTGAATTAAAAAAAAAATGTAAAGAATGGCCTTTCCATTGCTTGCTAAATGGATTTGACATTCTTAACCACTCTGTCCACACACATGCCAACACAGAACTGTTAGGAGGAGTCTTTGTGCTAGTTAATAAATTTGCAGTGTTTAGCCAAATAATGGCTAGGATAGGCATTCCACTTCTAATTGTTCATGAATTGGCTTCTTGGGCATAAATCAGGACTGTAGCCTCTGTGCAAGCATAACTTATAGGACTGTTTAGTTTAAGCATACATAATCTTCAGAAGGCACAGTATAAGCATATAAAAATGACACATAGACATACATGCATGTGTATGTATGTGTATATGCATGGACATACATGCCCACAGATAATATACTCACACTACATTTTAATCATAGCTATATATATATAACTGTATCTCACTGAAAAACTGAATATGTTCAAAATTTATTGCCAAGAGATACAATTATTTCATTTATTCATGAAGTTCCTTTTACATATGTTTTCTGATCTAGTTATTAGAACTAAGTTTTTTGTTTAATTTTATGCCTCATGTCAATAGTGTGGTTGCCAAAGTATGATTGAAGTTGACTCTACCTCCGTTCCATAATGGAGACCCATGACCCACAGTATCTTCAGTTGAGGTCACAGTGGATAACATGAAAGTGTTGCCTAAGTGTGGTACCCACACCACCAACAGTACACAAGAGAGTTTAAGTGGCACACCCTGTGGGGTATCAGAACTAGGAGGGGGATTGGTGGGCTCTTCATAAGCATCATGGAGACGTCTTAGGCTGCAGAAGCCAAAATCTCATTATATTTGTTTGTATGGTTACCTTCTATTTATGGTAAATATTAGCTTTCTATTTATGACGGTGTTATTTAATTTTGCATGAGGGTAAACATCCTTAACAATATTATATAAATAGTTGTACAAGCAGTATACAAGATGGCAAAATTATGCAGGTCATATGCAAAGGACAGACTGGTGGAAAAATCTAGTAGAGGTAGCAGAGGTCTGGAAGTCACAGTACACTTAATAACTGAGTAAACTTGAGTAAGTTACTTAACCTCACTTAAAAAAAGCAGTGGTAAACTCAGAGCTTTTGTCTGTTCAATGGAAAATATATCAAGTGGAACAGAGCAGATGCCAAAGAAATCTTTGTAATGATAACAGCTGCATTTACTACAATTAACCATCATTAATGAAATGGTGTGTGTGAGGCACCTGGCACAGAACCTAGTATCATAGTATGTGCTCAGGAAATACGGATTAGCATTCCCGCATCATGCCAGCTTCCTTCACAATAAACCTGTAAACAGATGTATGATTCCCGACTCAGTGTTACTTACCAATATAGGACATTGATGTCGGGTCACCTATTTTAAGACGTGAGCTTAAAGACTATGTTGTGTGTGACTGATACGACACACAGAAGTCTAATGAATAGTGAACAAGCTTAATGTATCACCAGTACCTCCAAGGAGTGGACACCACAAAAACGAAAGGTTCTATGGACAGAAAGTTTTCCGGGATGTGGAACACACTCTCCTATTGCTTCTGTAATGAAATGGGTTAAATATTAATCGTCTGTCGGTTTTGTGTTATAAATTTGAAGATTAAAGCTGTATCCAAAAAGAATTTCTAAGGTCCTGTCCTAGACAGAATTCTATATCAAAAAATTGAACTACAAATCCAACCCAAAATTGAAAAAGCTTCTCAAAAAAAATAATAAGATGGGCAACATGAGATGATT
Organism: Phataginus tricuspis; assembly: GCA_029783875.1. Taxonomy (NCBI): domain Eukaryota; kingdom Metazoa; phylum Chordata; class Mammalia; order Pholidota; family Manidae; genus Phataginus; species Phataginus tricuspis. The sequence goes on along the minus strand of JAQQAC010025234.1, from coordinate 31,846,857 downwards.
AATAGACACAAGGTCTTTTGTTAGCTAGGAGCATAACCAAATGGTAATATTTAAGGAATCCCATCTCAAGATCCCTATGAAGACAACTAAAGGAGATAAATGGAATTAGAAATGTGCTGATTTAAAGGAATCCTGGTGAATCAAGAAAAAGGGACCTGAGCGAGACAAGAGATCATTCCTAGAGAGAACAAAATCAGAAATAAAGAGAAACTGCTAGAAGTGGGTGAGACTTGGCTGAATATAGACACAGTAGCAGATTTTCTCTGAAACTGTGTACTTTGTTTTAGTATGAAAATTTTCAAGCGTACACAAAGAAGGGAGAGTAAGTTAATCTTCGTATCTCACCACCCAACTTCAACAATGACCAACATCTGCTTATCTTGTTTCATCTGGCCTCATGATGGGGGGTAAGGGGAGATGGGACTGGAGCTTTTAAGGCAAATCTTAACATTGTGTCAACCCTTATGACATAAATACCACAATATGCATTTTGAAAAGGAATATTTTACATAATTACTATGCTATTATCATTACTACGAAATCAGCAAATTCCTTAATATCACCTAATACCTAATTTTCCAAGTTCTTTCAAAGATGTTTCTGTAAAATATTGGTTTAATCAGGATTATAACATGGTCCACAAAGTATTGGGTTTTTTGCCTCCGAAGTCTCTTCTGTTACCGTCAGTCCCCCACCCCTACCTTTTCATATCATTGATTTGCTGGAGAAATGGAGTCATCTGTCCCATAGAGTGTTACTCCAGACTTTTCTGAATGCTTCATTTTGGTATTGTTTAACTTGTTCTTCTGTCATCCTTATTTCTTATAAATGGTTGTATCTAGAGAATTTAGTTTGGTGAGAATCTAGTTCATGTTTTTAAGCAAAAATGCTTCATAGATGGCATTTATGCTTTCTATAGTACTATAACCTGAGTTGCACAATGTCTGTTGTCCCACTTTTAGGGATTGAGCCATGGGTTTATATGCTTTCTGTCTGACCCCGCCCCCCACCCCACCTTATAAACTTTTTCCATCAGCTTTTCACATAATTTTAGCATTGCTTACGTCTATTATTTTTGGTTGCCAAATGGGGATCATCTCAATCTATCATTCCTTTTTTAGCTGGACATCTTCTATAGAACTTCCCATCAACCATTTGGTACCCTGAAACATAGTCCTTATGAAGAAAGCAAGATAAGTTTGATGGGTTTCAATCTGTTGAAACCATTATTCTTTTTGATATTTGAATTGTCCTGTATTTAGCACGATGAGAACATCTTATGGTCAGCTCCTTTGTCTCTTGACTTCATCCCTATTAGTCTTGGATGGCTTCCTGGCTTTCTAACCCAAGATTTCCCAGGCTTATCTCTTTCATTTCCTGCTCCAGGCCTAGAATCAGCCTTTTCTAAGAACCCTGGCTCCTTCTAGAAAGACACAGCATTTAGAAACCACAGTCTGGGTGCTAGGGTTTCACATCCCTCCTGCATTATCAGTGCTTCTAAGCCTTTCAAATAGACAAAGCTAGGACAAAAAAATTAAGAGGAAAACAAATAGTAAGTTCCTATTGATATTTCCAAATAACATTTAAAAGTTTTTTCTTTGTTTTTTTACTTGTATGTATTTTCTTTTGTGCTGAAAATGTAGGTGCTTTACATTACATTACAAACGTTAACATAATTACTTGTTTTATTTTACGATATACTTATAATAACTTCAAAATAAGGTTATAATAGTAATATGGTAGTATTAGTAATAGTAATATTACTACTGACAATAAGACTCCTAAATACAAAAACTGATTTTTTTTTAGAGAAAAGGCAACATAAATAACATGTGGATTAACTTAAAAAGTTATTCATGTGTAAGAGACTGAATTTGCAATGCCACATTAATATGAAGTGTGTCCATCTCAAAGTTTGGGCACTTGGTGTACTGTTTTTTAGAAGACTTTACCAGGTATTGGAAGCTAGAATTTAGTGATCAGTCTAATTTGTCCTAGAATCTAGTAATCAATCTAACTGCTCGGCACTCACTCCACTCTCCTCTAGCCCCACCTAGTAACACTACAACATACGCTCCACATGGGTAGGAACCAAGTCTTTGGTTCACCAATATGTTACGGAGCACTTTGCACATGCTTGTTCAAACCAATCATCCTTTACGTTTTAGCGGAAGTCACTGAAAGGGAACCTTGCTCTCCAGGTATGCTGAAACAGCCATGAGTGACAACACAACTTATGGGCAAAGAGCTAACAAGACTCTTAGGAGCCTGATTCAATACCTTTGGTTTTCAAATGCAAAACTAAGTTAGCCAGTAATTCAGTAGTTTACCCAAAATCACTCTGCTAAACTTCTGGCAGAGCCAGAATTAGTACCCAGAGCCCTTCTTTCCTGCTCTGGGATGCTTTTTACTTGGTTCCATGGTGGGCTGCTTTCTCACCCGTCTCCAGGGTCCTCTATGGACTAGCATTGATACACAAGGCATATGAAAGTTAAACCATTTAGTTTAACCCCTTTCAAAAGGTTTGCATACATTCTGTCTCACTGATTCAACCCGACTTGTTACTGTCTTGTTCTAACTAACGACATCAGGAGTAACCAACCTAACAAGTTGTTACAGACCTGGTTTTGTTCACCTCTCATTCCAGTTTGTATTAGAATGCAAAATCCAATATTGCTAGAAACAGTAATACATTATTAATTTGCCAAGAAAAATTCAATGAATTAAAAAAAAACATTTGAACATTTGACCAAGACCAGCATCTACAGACTTCATATTTGATTTCTAATATCATATTTTAGATAAAAATTGAGCCCACTTATTAATCTTTGTTCTCGATTACCAATTGTCATCTGACTTTAAGCATAATAGAGGACTTGCTGTTTTCCTTCTTTACTCATTAAGTCCAAGTTGAAACATCTGATTATTATTAGACCTTAAGGCATAATGCCTCCACAGTGGTTGCATGCCCAGAAAAAAACTCAAAAACCCTCTTAAATCATGAGATTTTGAGCAATGTGGTGACTGCATTTTGGTGCTGTACTTATTTTACATTTGAATTTTTAAATTGCTGTGCTGGGACTTTACAGAGGAACAAAATTTTAAGCCAAGATTACAGAGTAATTATATGCTAATGAGATGGTGCTATAATTTGAATGGCAATGAAAGTGACCACAGTATATAAAAAAATATGGACTGTTCTTTAAAAATCAAATTTCATCTGTAAAACATCATATTCAGGTGCTTATTTTTATTTCATTCCCTAAAATGTCTCAGCATCTTAACCATTTCCAGGTAATAGAGTGTAATGGAAATTTTATCAGCTTCAAATTATCACTGCAACACTGCCTTTATTACTTTTAGATCTTTGTTAGTTTTTCTAATTATAAAAAATGTTTTAAATTAAAACATACACATATGTAACAGGTTTGTGAGTGATATTGCTTGGAGAATTATCTACCTTGGAGAAAAAACTATATTTTGAAATCTCTCCAGTTGAATGTTTTTGAAGTGAATGGTTTTGAAAAGAGCTTACTTCAGTCTTTAAAAACCAGCTCACCACTTACATATATGTCACAAAGATTGGGAGTTCATTTCATTAAGATAAGGTTTAGATGGCAAATTCAATATTTTTAGCACCCTATCCAAAACAGTACCGCTACATGTGTAATCTTTGTTTAAATGTACAGTGCAGCAAAGTAGGAAAAGCTCTTCTTTTTATGATAAAACAATAAATATGAATGGCAAAGAAAAGGTCAAATAACATATAAAGATATAGAATGTTCCCATCTATAACTCCAAACCCCTAGCCTCAGTTGTCAGAGATAACTATAGGAAACAGTTTTTTATATTTTTTTAATAGAAATAGTATGTGCATATGCAAGCATATATTTGGTATCTTACTTTTTGACAAGTAGAATAATACTAAGTTATTTTGCTTTTTAAACTTAATAATATGCCTTGGGCATCTTTCTTTATTGATGCATCTAAAGCTATAGGTACATTTATTAAGTCTCCTATTGATGAATATTTAGGTTGTTTCCTTTTGGGGCTAGAATAGTGAAGAGAAATACATGTATTGGTTAGACATAAAGATTTCACTTTGCATTAGTGAATGAGTATATTGATAGCATAAATTTCTAGTAATATATTTGCTGGGCCAAGGAATATGTACATTTTGAATTTGATACATAATCCCAAGCTGCTCTTTGAAGGGTTTGTGTACCATTTTATAGCCCTACCACCAAGGCTTAAGACAACTTGTTTCTCCATACTCTTGACCACATTGTATATTATTAAACATTTTTATATTTGCCAATCTGATAGGTAAAAAGTGATATCTTATTAATTTTCCTACCTTTAAGTAAGTTGAATATCTTTTCATGTTTATAAGCAATTTATTTTTTAATAAACAATGTTCATATCCTTACCATTACCAATTTTCTTTGCATGATTGATCTTTATCTTCTTGGTTTATAAAGTTTATTTATTATTAAAAATATTAGTTGCTTTTCATTATGTGTGTTGAAAATTTTCCCCAGTTTATTCTAGTTTTTTCCATACAAAAGGTTTTAATATTTTTGGATTTAAATTTATTATTTATTTCCTTTCTGGCTTTTGTGTTTAGTATCTTGCTTAAGAAGGACTTTACCATTCTAGGACTTTGTTTTCTTCTAGTATGCTATCAGTTTCATTCTTTAAATTTTATATTTAAATCTTTGAGATGTCTGATGGAAGCAGTGAGAGAGCTTTACTTTTTTTCCTCAAAATGACTAGTCAGTTGTTTCAAGATCATTTATTTGAATAATCTGTGTTTTCTTCTCCAGTTTGAAAAGTCTTCCTTTATCATATACTAAATGCCCATATGCATGTACCCATATTTAAGCTTATTTCTAGACTGTGCCATTTATTGTTTTGTCTGTCTATGCCAGAACAAAATTGCTTACTGCTGTAGTTTTTTTATTTTAATCTCTGCATGAGGTAGTCCAGTCCCTGAATTCTTATTTTTCAGAATTTTCAGAGGTTAGCTTTTACAATTTAATTTTTATTTTATTTAGTTTATTTTTCATGTGTTCTTTCAAACCAGCTTGTCAAGTTCTGAAAAAGAGCCTAAGCAAAACGGTTGGGGAAAGGAAACTTACTACTGTGATAAACATCACTTTTAATTGATCAGTTTAGAGTGAATTAGTAACTCTGTAATAGTAAACGTTCTACCCAAGCTGATGGTATGGTTTCTATTTACTCAAGCTTTCTTAATAGAAGTAGAGTTTTAAAGTTTTCTTTATATATCTTATGCATTTTTCTTGCTAAGCTTATTTTGGATATTTTACATTTTAATTTTTTATGAGATATGTCTGATTATTATTTTCTATTTATAGGACTATAAATGGCTTTTCTTATAGCAAGTTATATCTATTAACAATTTTTATCGGATACTGAAGTCTAGCACATGGATTTTTGGCATTTGTGCAAAAATGATCAAATAGCTTTTCTCCTTTGACCCTATTATGGCACTTAATTATATTAAGTAGCTGTTACTACTGTTGAACCATCCTTGCATTACTTTAATATCTCCTACTCTATTGGGATATATTATGCTGTAAATGCTGTGCTTGGTTCTACTTGCTAATATTTTAGCTGAGAGGCTATCTCAAGTTTCAGAACCAGCAAGAACCGAATCTATTTTAGTCACTGCTCTATACCCAGCACGTACTACCTAGCCCTGTGCCTGAAGTGGAGTAAATTCTCAGCAAATATTTGTGAAAAGCAGGTGGTGGCATGAGTCACTTGATTTGACTTTCTGTTAACTCTTCTGGTTTTCAGGAGAGAGAATCCATGATTAAGAGCAGGATAAAGGTCAGTGAGTTGGTCACGTGAGGATGAGGCCAGGTCCTTTGAAAAATTCTTTGTGTGTTCACATGACCTTTGATTACTCATAACCTTTTTGAGTCCATCCTCCCCTATTTTGACTAGACATGTTTTTCTCCTTGAGCAATCTTCCAGACATTAGCAAAGACATCTGATAGGAGAAAGCCTAAGTTTTCAGAACAAGCTGTTTTGCATTATTGTGAGACATGGCTGGGGTGTCTGGCCTGGACCAAACCCACTGGAGCTGAGAGGGGAGCTTGAGCCTGACCTGGCAGATGCCTGTGTTGGCTTAGTGGCCACAAGTTCATTGGCATAGTTAAATTACCTGGCCAGGGTTCCAGGCAGCGGCCCAGGAGCCCCACCAATATAAATCCTGCAGGTGCCTTTCTGTCACTCTCACCCATTAGCTTCCAGTGATGGCAAGTGAAATCGTGCCTTTTGGAGGGTCTATGAGCTGTCATCATTAATGTCTCCAAAGAGCTCAATATCCTGGGCATGCAGGCCAGTTCTCTAAATAAAGTCACGTGGGGAAACCAGAAGGGTAGAAGAAAGATATGATCAAAGGTCACTTTGTGTAAAAGCAGCTATGATATGACTGACGTTACATGTAAGCAGTGAGTAATTTTGACCAATCAGCTCACCTGCAGTTGTAGTGATTCTCCCGTAGTTTCCTGTACACTACCGTGTTTCTTTCCTCAGTGGCTTCTATCTTACGGCCACAAAATTGACTCAAAATCTTTAAGAACTTCCAATATCTCCTTTTTCCTTTTCTTAATGTTCCATGTTTCTAATTAGCCTCTTTTGGTGTTTCTTGTGGCCAATTATATCTATTATTTGAGTTCAGACACTACCCATGGGAGTCTTGCGCCCAAACGTAAAATACTTCAATTACACTGTCCAGTTGAAAATTCTATTTCCAATTAAATCTAATCCATTGTTTGTTATTTCTGATTTAATAAACAGGAGCATACTTAAGGAAATCAGATAAAAACACTAGCTCATTTGCTTTCATATTATTAACTCTCTTACAGCCAGTAAAGGAGGAGTTAATATTGCCAAATAAATGTATAGGTTATCTGATAGCCTAGTGCCATGCTAATTTCCTTCTTAGATAGGGAACCACATAAATTCTAGGGCAAGTGCCTCAATCTAGAATATTCTCAAGTGTAACTGTGTGACACCTGTGGACTTCAGAGGCAAAGCCTTTCTCTATAAGGTCAGTATGAAATATATTTTGGGTTGGTTATTGGGATAATTAAATCTACAAATAACTCTTAACAAGGAATAGCCTGATGAAGTGGTGAATTCAGAGCCAGAGTTATTCAGTCCCTAAAACTATATTTTTGAACAAGAATTTTCTACTTTGTTCACATCGATCATGTTAGCTGAAAGGTTCCCAAATTTTTGCTTCACTTTGTGGTACAGAGTTGGCATGGGACTACTTAGTATGCTTACCCTAACATCTTCAATTTAAGCAGGAACCACAGCGATCCCTATTGAACCTCTCCTGCTTCAAAGCTAAAGCCTTTCTGTACAGCACCAACTCTCACTTTGTCCACATTACATAATTCTCTCTATTTTCCCTAGCATTTCCATGCAGCCATCATATAAGTGGAACCAGGAGTGTGTTTTGGTTAATGCTTCACATTGATATTGATGGGCTACAAATAGCAGGTCCCTTGTTGCCTAGCAACAAAGTGCGTCAGCCTACTGACCTCTGTATGGGTACCACTTACAAAGAGGCAGCTCCATCATTGAATAGATTGATGCCTTAGTCCTAATGATCCCCAGCCTTCAGCTCACCCTGATTAGGCTTCTGATCGAATGTAATGATTGTGCTGTTTCCCCCCCTCATAGTCTGAGCTTTAATTATAAAACAAGTGCCATAAGCAAGTCCAAATGCCCTTATTTACCAATGCTGTTGTCCCTGGACCTCAGACAAGACAGCTCGATGTGGAGTCATTGACGGAGAAGGACAGACTATTTGTTCATCACCCTAAACACACAGAGGCATTAAAATTTACTTGATGCATTTTTTTGGGCTATCAGGTTTCCTTTATAATTTCCATCAAAGCTAAGTTTCCGCAATAAGAATAATTAACTTGCTTACTTTATGTCAAGTACTTATGTGTTTTCCTTTTAATCATCACAACAACACTGAGGAAGACATTATATCCCCATTTTTTTAGATAGAAAAGCAGAAATTTAGTGAGATTTTGCTGTTGAAGCAGAACCACCAACATAGTTAAGTAACTGAGCTGTGGCTCAAATTCAGATTTACTTGATTCTAAAGCATATATATGTGCATTATACTACCTCAGTAGCACAAGAGCCAGTGACAAAAATCTTACTTATTTCTAAAAACTCATCTGGTGTCCAAAATCAAAATCATTAGCATTACCAGTTTTCAAAATTCTCAGCTAGCAATGACGACTCAGTGACAAAATATGGGAATTTATCAGGTTCCCGGTCACCTGGATGCAGGTGAAGGACCTCTGCTAGCATATTGTCCACCTCACGAGTAAGTCAAAGAGAGAACTAATGGGAATTCAAATTTATCTAATATTAGTTATCAATAATATTACTGAGTGTTCACTGTGTGCCTAACCTTCAAAAGCAACCTCCTCTGACATGGCGGCTTTGTTATACACACTTAAGGTGAAGTAATTGGGATTTTACTTGGAAGAAACTGGGACTCAGAGAGCAGTTCTTCCTAAGTTATACAGTTAATAAGTAATAATGGAGATTTAAGTCCAGGATCATCAAACTCCAGAGATGGTGTTTGGGTTTTCAGAAAAGAAAACAAACACTACTGGCAAAACACTTTGGAAGTTGTTCAAAAAGTGAATATCCTTAGCACCCTTGAATTACCTCCATGGCTATAGGTGTTGTGAATAATTGTAACAAGTATAACAATAATAACTGGGGGGTTAACATTTGCAAGAGATTTACTGTCTGGATACCTGACTAGGTGCTGGTGAGATCCCCACTGGATAGCTGAGGAAAAGTATCAGAGCACAGAGTATAAATATGGAATTGGGATTAGCACACGAATCAGTCAAGCCCAAACCTCAGCTTTCAACCTTGACACTCGTTGCTGCTGAGGGCCGGAAGAGCCCCCAGAGCCCCTAAGGCTCCATAAAGAAGTGTGAGAATATGTTCGGCTCTTTGTGCAATTGAAAAGCCACTTTTCTCTCAAGACTACTTTGATCCATGTGGACCCACTTTGGCACTGCACATAATCCTGGAAGAGAGAGAGCACCTCTCTGGGGAAACAGCCAAAGAGATGCGTCTGCCCTTGCTTGCCTTAACCGAGGAGGAGGCAAATTCACACTGGACTATCCCGTGACTTCCCCTGAAGCACAGAGATGAGTGAGACAAAGGGCCAGCAAGAAAGAGGGAGTGGCGCGCGGTGCTGTCTACCCGAGCCATCTACAGAACACAAGCTGGCAGGCACTCCCGCGGCCCAGGTTGGCAGTGCCAAACGCAGTATCCAAACTGTGCAGCAACACCAGCTAGACATACTCACTGCTCTTGCAAAGCATTATGGTTTAAAGTGGAATGAAAATTATCCTGAGAACACTGGCTCCGTGACTATAAGATCATTTGTGCTTGACTCACTGAAGGACGCTTAAAGGTCCCTTGGCCAAGATTTAAGTTTCAGTCTTTCTGTCCGAGCTGACCAGAGGTGAGAGAGTGAAGCAACAAAAGGTGACATTAAATCCACAGGCCAGAGAATGATCTTTGTTAATTTGATGGCTTAGGATGACATAGCCTGATAACCAAGCTTGTTAAAATTGTTTGGTACGAAACCAGAAATGGTTTCTGGGTGAGACTAAGGAAACTTGTTAGTTGAGTGTACAAGTTCACTGCTTAGACTTAATAACATCTGTTTTATCACTCAAAGAATTTTTATGCTTATTTCTGGATTCTCATTTGTTCAAGATCAGCGAATTCAAATGAGCTTCTCAATGCATCGGCTCTCCCTAGAGATTCTTAAAGGGATTCTTTGGGATGGGGTGCAGGAGAGGGGCTCCAGGAAGGCCCCTGTTACAGCCATAGCTGCAAGCGCCTTCTCTTCCCTGTCTCTTAGGAAATGGGTTTCTGACAGGGGACACCTGCTGTCTTACCACCTCTGGTCAGAGTTCTCCGGTTTTCTGCTCTTACTCGCTGTCCAAGGGTTTTGACTGGTGTGGACGCCTCTGCCAGATTCAGGAATGGGCATGTAAGAGACTCAGACCTAACCAACCAGTATCTCCTATCCATCTCCTCCCAAAGATGGTCTAGCAGGAGGCACTAGACCCAGTGGGGGCCAGTGCACACCCTGTGGCCCACACCCCGATCTGGCCCCATAGCTTTCCGATTCTCTGCCATGGCCTGAGGCTTGGTTTCCTCATCTCTAAACTAGGGGTGATGCTATTTATGCTTAGAATGGTGCCTGGTGGGTAGTACACATTTTACAAAATATGAGCTTTTATCTATAAACCTATAAGCGTGATCCACAGCTTCATTTTATTAGTGTCCCTAATTTTTCTATTTAAGTTACCTGCAAATGCTCTTCATAGCATCCCCTTCTCCTCAAACAAGGATAGCAGCCTCTCCCCATTTTTAAGCCAATTATCTCTCCACCCACTCAAATCCTCCTTATCCAGTTTGCTTCCATTTCTCCTCCGACCCTTCTCACACCCCCTCTCCGCACGGTGTGTGTGAGGGGCCTGGAGAACGTCTCCCTCTGCTGCCTTTTGATGCTTACAATGCCACGCTGCCCAATGGGTGATTCTTCACGTCTTCATCCACCCCCACCTTGGGATGAAATATTCTGTTTGCAGCATCATCTCACAGATTGTAAGCCGGTTATACGAGTTAACATACAACGCCCACTTCTCTGGCTAAAATTCTACCTCTTTCCAGCATTACCTTGAATCCACTTCAATTCACTGCCATTCTGCCTTCTGCACATTTTCCCAAGCACCTCCCCCACCTTTTGATTCTAAGCAAGTTGACAGGCCGGTAGTGCCTCACAGAGGCTCACAGGGCAGAAAAAGAGAAAAACAGAAGCCCTTTGAAGATAAGGGCTCCTCCTGTCTTGTAAAAGTTGCGGCTTTCTGAGGACATGATGCTTGATATCCCGAGAAAGGAAGAGGGGTCAGACGGGGGAATGCCTTTGAGGCTGAGGCGAGAGGAAGGAGCTATGTCTCTGAGCATTGGAAGGGGAGAAGTCAGATGGCCATCGGAGAACCGGAATTCAGTGCCACTCGTAAGGCACCGCCCCGAGGAGCTGGTCAGACATAGAAGAGGAAGGCTGCCGGGCACAGCTGAGAAGGCCGACCCTGGGCGAAGGTCCGTGTGTTGCCAGAATTCCCGCATCACGGGTGGGATGTGAAAGAGAACCCCAGGCCTGAATGACAAGCATGACAGCAGCAGCCATGCTAAGTTGGTGACTAGGCATGATTTCGGTCTGCAGTGTTACCCGAGTAGGGGAGGGCCCCAAAATGACGGAGGTTAGCCTTCCTGCCATGCGGCGGCTAGGACAGGCGCTGAGAGCCAGACTGTAATTGGAATAGTAAAGACATGAAGCCTGCAAGCAGCTTGTACTCAGAGGTGTGCACTGAGATTGACACCCACACATTGGCACTAAAACTCACACATGGTTTGCTGTGAGGTACCAGTACGCGTTGGCATTTCAGTGAAAGGCCCCAACCAGAATGGGCACGCGCAGCGCCTCTCTAGGTAAGAGAGCTTCAAGGTGGGCAGGAGTGCCAATAGCCAAAATACATCCTTTAAAAAAAAAAAGCCACCTCCCTACCCCCAGGAAATTTATCCAACATCATTCATCTGGAATTTTCTGGAGTCAATCCCACGAGTCAGTGTCAAAACCAGAAGGAGAGGAAACTTTCTGAAGAAACATCCTCCCGCCCTGTCATGTCATAGGTAAAAAACGGCTCACTTTGTTTTCTTGTGAAGGGAAAAAAACACACGAAGGCAGGTCACGATGCTTAGTCTCGAGTGTCCTCATTTCCAGAAGCCTTTATAGTTCCCAAGTTGTCCCAGCAAACTGAGTTACAGCCCCCATTAAAATGCCACACTCAGTATTTTTGTCTAATCCCCTAATATTCCAGTCCTTGGCTGTCAGCAGACATGCCAAGCAACACCCCCACCCAAGGACTTGGACCGGGTTTATTCTGGCCAGGGAAAGAAAGACAGAGCAAGGGAAAGGAGGGCCTCAGAAAGAACACAAGCGGCTGGCAGCGGGGTCACAAGCCTTATTAATGCGGGCCGTGTCTTCAGGGGCTGGCAGGCGGACGGGCAGGGCCGGGTGAAGCGCCACTTTGAAGGAGAGATGTGACCAGACTGAAGGAGTGCCAATTAGCTCTGCCAAGGAGAGGAAACGCAAGCAGTTAACCATTCAGCAGCTCCTCGCAAGGGAGAGGGAAAGGTGGCTCTGGAGTGACTCAACCCAGCAGCTCCTGCCCAAGGACTATTATGGAATGCAAATATTTGTAAATCCCTCGGCTGTTGAGGGCTCTTCGGAGCCCTAAACACACACTGAATCCCCAAACCAAGCTGAATGCATCCTGCTCTGCCATTCCCTGTCCTGCAAGGATATAAGAAGCTGTCAGAGAAGGGTTGTTTTTCCCATGCTGTGCCCATGTCTGTGAACGTGCCTTGTGTTCTGGTGGTGGGTGTCCTCCTGATGGAGGCAGGGGGCTTCTGGTGACTCTGCATGGCTTTCCTGAGGAGGAGGAAGGGAAAAGGGGTAGATTTCCACTTCATGTTCTTCACTGCGTAACTCTCTAAGGGCAGAGGAAATGTTTCGGCCTCTTTGCCTCTCCAAATAGTGCCTGACCCTCTGCCTGAGAAATGTGAACTGGCTGACAAAGGGCCCCTGGAGGGATGAGGCCGGGTGGCACGCTCTGCGGGAAAAGGCAGCTGGCCTCTGTGATGTCACCGCCTTCCTCTGACCACACCATGATACATTTTTTTTAAGGCAATACAGTCTATTAAAAAGTCTGAATAAGGACTTACTGGAGGGACATATCAGATCCTAAAATGTGGCTAAAAGCTACAGGAATTAATAACACAGCTGACCTGGCACTCTGGCGTTACTAAAACATTTATTTTCTGGCCCAAGTGAAGTGGGGAAAGAATTGAAAAATCACCCAGAAGTCTTGAGTAGGAATCTTGAAAAACATGCACCCAGAGCTCCCTTGCTGTGTACCTAAGTGGGGAGGGGTCAGAGAGGAACAGGGAAAACATCTAGGTAGAACGCCTGGCCGCACAGACCGGGAGAACATGGCAAACTTGTGGCGAGAGGGACTGGAGCGCCTTCCAACAGTTAAAATACTCCAGTGCTAAAAGGTGAAACCAAATGGAATCCATTCATAAGTTCACCGACCAGGTTCCGAATGGATGATTGCCTATCACCTGCTGGAACCGCAGTAATTGCTTATGGAGATTATGCTTCCATGTATCCTGTCCTCACCATCTCCCCTCAAGTATGTGGCAGCCATGCATCTTTGTGGCCTGATCTCTAACCCGACGTGCCTGTTGAGGCACCCTCTGAGATCCAGTGTGCGCTATGAACCACATAAACCTAAAATCTGCGAGGTTGGGATCACTGAGAATCTAGGTACCGTCAAGGCTGTGTGACGGTCACACTGCTTCCAAACAAATCTCAGGATTGACTGCCAAGCAGTGAGCTGGCTTGGTGGGGTGAAAGCAGAAGCTCTGACTAAAGCAGTGTCTCCTAAACTGCGGTCCTGCACCAGCAACGTCATCATCGCCTGGGAGGCTCTTAGAAAAGCAGATTATCAATTCCCACTGCCCTGATCCTGCTGAACTAGAAACTCGGGGTGGAACCCAGCGATCTGTGCTTTAACCAAACTTCCCAGGCAATTCTGACGCAGGCTGAAGTTTCAGAACCAGTGGACTAAGAATTGAGGCTGGTTATCTGGAGAACATAACACGCCCCACATCTTGAAGAATGTAGCTGTCTGCCTTCCCGGCGAGGGCGTGCCCCAGCCATGCTTGGATCTTTGATCAGATTAGCACTTCCATTCTGAAAGTGTCTTCAGAAACTAGAACCAGGTTGGACCACATGTGTTTGTTCATTTGTTTCCTTATTTGGATGGTTCTTTACAAGAAGCCAAATCACGCAGCTTGAGTCCCAGACCCAGCTCTACATGTCTTTTGTCAGGTTTTCAAACTCAAATTCAACTTCAGAGGACAAAGCTTTCTAGTAGAGGGTGTTCAAAAGAATGTGCTTCAGGTGATTATCTCAAGACATGTTTACTGTGACTTTGAACTCATTTGTGCCCTTGTCTTGGTATTTTTTAAATATAGCACCCATCTGGAACAGTCTGAGAATGTGGTTCTTCTAGGTAGGAGGGGGCCCAACTACCAAATAACAAAGGGTAATCTGATATACTCCAGGAGATGCCAGATTGTGGGTCAGAGGCCAGAGGCACCGAGAAATAGATGAAAAAAGTTTCCAGGGCTGATCAACTTGCATGGTTTGGATTCTAAGAGTAGTTTGTCGGTGATGGGCCATGCAACAGCTGACAGATTACAACAGAGATACGGCAGTGCAGTGGAGACAAAATACCAACAAGAGTTTATGGCGTAGTTTGGGGAGCAAGATGTCATACAGGCTAATTCCACAACATTCCACTCCATTTATTAAGGCTATAAACACCTCTTTGGACGTCACACTTTCCCAGTGCAGTACAGCCTCCACATAGCTGACGTATGGGGAGTATCAAGAGACAGTAACAACCAGAGCCTCCCCACGCCGTGGGAGTCAGGCCGTATGGCTGGACTTAAACATGAGTCCGAGAGAGGTGTTCCACAAAGCTCCAATAAAGCAATCATCAGTGCCATATTTTCTAAACCTCCTCGTGTGACTTCCCCGGCCCATTTTTGTGACAGCCACGGTATCAAGAAGGAGAAGTTTCTGTTCTGATACTGACCAGAGGCCTTAACTGATTTCCTTGATAGTCCAAGATGTACAGTTCACCAAAATTTCAAGTTATGTAAATTTTATATGCCCCATATCCCTATTTCCCACTGAGGGAATATTAGTAGCAAATCTTACTCTAAATCGATTGCTTGGGGAAACAGAATTTTTTTTTTCAATAAAAGAACAACCAGAGAGCCATTGTTTAACACCTTATTCGGTTGCATCTTGAGGAACCTCAGCAAGGACTAGAAAAGAGAACAAATTCAAATTTGATTTGCCTGTCTGAATGATTAGACTCTGTATTGGTCAGAAATGTATTCAGCTCAATTAACCTCAAAGTGACTGACAGTCATTTAAACCCATACAGATGTTTTGTCACTCAGCGTCCATGGAGAAGCAGTGTGGGTCAGAAGGACGCCTTCAGGGATCCAGACTTTTCTGTCTTCTTGGTCCACCATGCTCAGCTCATGTGCCTTTTGGCCTTGTGGTAGTAGCAAACTGTAACCGTCAACATTGCATCCGTATTTCAGGCAAAAGTAGAGAAAGTTCTAGCAAACTTTGCTTACATCTCACTGTGAGAACTGTCACGTGGCTATATCTGGCCGTGAGGAAGGCTGAAAAATCAGGTTTTTAACTTTTTAAACCTTGAAAGGAGAGAAGGAAATTGGGCCCATAATGAATATTATTGATAATAATAGAGCATTAATATAATTATTAATAATAAAAGAGTGTATTATGACAGACATAATAATCAATAGCAGACCTCTGAATTAATATGTCCTAACATGTTTCAGCTTTGACACTGTCAAAGACCTTCTCCTTGGTTATAGGCTCATATAAGTTACAGGTTCATATAAGCAACTAACCATGGTTACAGGTTGCAGGTTAACCTATAATTATAGGTTATACTCAAGGTTTTATGTTCATATAAGCAACTAATTAAAGGACCAAGCAGGAGTGTGCGATTCGAGCCTCTCGTTTTGCTGGAGGGGTGCTGGGGAGGCAGGCCAGTGCTTCTCAAGCTTTAATGGGACCTTGTTAAGAGGCAGATTCTGATTCAGTGGATCTGGGGTGGGGTCTGAGATTTTGCATTTACAACAGGCTCCACAGAGATGCCAGCGCTGCTGGTCCCTAGAGCACACCATGAGTTGTAAAGATCTGGGTAACATTAAACAAGACCAAAAAAAAAAAGTGAGTCAGAATACACCAAGTGGAGGGAAGAGAGGACACCTAAGGCCGCGGGAACTGTATGCATAAATGCATGTGTGCATCCCCATCTGGGCAGCCCTTTGCCACACTGTTTCTAAATAATTTTCTTTAAAAACTATAGATGGATGGACAGACAGGTAAGTAGGTAGGTAGATGCCAGAGGATTTGAAAAAATCTGAGGACCATTGCCAGTGCAGGGTACCAGACACACCTCTCTGGCACGATGCTGAGGCGCGCCGTGTAGCATTCCGGGAGCATTTCCACTCCCAGGAGCTCATCCCCACGCTGGCAAGTAGGTTGATGATTTGCAGTGCAGGCCAGGAGAGGAGTGGTAGTAGGTGAGGCTGCTCACAACTCAAACTGAGCCATGCGGAGGTCCACCCTACCCCATAGGCAGCAGGGACTGTCAAAGTTCATAAAATGGAATAACATAGTCACATCTAGGCCTTAGAGAGATCACTGTTGAAATACCAGGGATGGATTTTACACGAGAAAGCACAGCAGTTGAGCCAGAGTCGGGTTAGGCAGGAGGAGAGAGAAGATGGGACTTTGAACCAGAACCATGACCACAGGGAGGGAGAAAGGAGCAAGATGCAATAGTCCCACCAAACATAGGTCGGTTGGGCGAGTAAACTTTAAATGCATGGCTGAGGGAAAAAGGGAAGTTGGGGATCACCCTAAGACTGGAATAGCAGTGTGGGCTGGCATCATATGTTGCTTTAATTTACATCTGAAGGCCTCCAGTTATAATAATGAGGCATTATTCTTGGCCACTTCATGTATCTTTGGTACCTGCCAGAACCTGAAAGCTTCTGAGACTGCACACAAGGGGGGTCGGCGTGGCCAATAGGATGAGTCACAGTGCCTCTCACTGACAGTTAATACAGAAAGGAGGAAGTGTAAAAAATGAAGATAATTCAGGCTAGAGCTTTACCAATAAAGAAAGGGAACTGGTTTCGCACTCATGGGTTAGGGACCAGTCTGAACCCTGATTCACCTTTTCTGTGACCTTGAGCCAGTTCCCGTGGCCTTCCAGTAGCTATAAAGCAGAAGAAAACATCCACCATCCTGTGAATAGCTCCCCAAAGCCACTAGGCTCATAACATTGATTCTGGCCAGTACATATTATTCACTGTCCTGACTTTCTCTTTACAGGCAGCTTTATGAGCCCTCATTTCCCTGCACGCTCAGCTCTCTAGACTCAGAACATTTGTGTTGATAACCCAGACTCCCAAGTGCTTCCCCAGAGCAATGCTGCCCTGTGAAATCAAAACTGAGAGAGGAGGAAAAACAAGTCTTGGTGTATCAAGTTTCTCTGGGACCCACCATCCAATTCTCAGTATACAAGAATTTTTAGAAAAAAGTTCAGTGTTTATTTTCGTGGTTGCACTAAAGACCTCTGGAAATACCACAGATAACCACAGCACCAATAACTACTTAATTTATTACATTTGCACATGCAGATGGAAAGAAACCAATCTTGGCATAAAGACAACTGTAAACAAATGTAAATTACAAATCAGACGGTCAAACTGGAAATTGAAGTAGAAAAGATTAAAAATCCACCTAATGTTTCCCATTCCCATGTGGCAGTAAGTTATCAAATCCTTTTGCTTTTTATTTTTACTACTCTGAAGGCCCTCTTCAGTTAATGAGCTTTTCTTTCTTCTTCTTATGCATTCAGTTAAAAAAGAAATCAGGCACCGGCCTAGGCACCAGGGATGCAAAGAGCAAAAAAAATCCCTAATCAAAGCATGGTTTAGTCCTGTGCCTTATGCAAAGTCTAAGTTTGCATCCATTTTTAATTGGTGAGAAAATGGACTAATTTAACCTATTAAATGTCTCAAAACCCTTTCTGGGGGTAATGGGGGGACTTCACTCTTTTTAATGAGGAGTTGTGAATAAAGTACAGCTGAAGATAGAAATCAAGTTCTATACCTTGTACCTTTTTGATCATGCATTTTGGTCCCTGTTTATCAAATACCTGTTTGTTTCCTCAAGCTGAAGGATCTTAATTACGTATGAGTTTAAGGGTCTAAAGTGTAAGAAATACACATTATTTTTCTAACAAGTGGCACAGCTTTAGTTTCCCTCCACCTGCTAATGAGTAGCCTCGGTAGGTTTAGCTGAACTCATAGACTTCTATTTGAAATCTGAGCAGTGAAATGAATTTGTTTTCAGCTTCCTGAGACTCTAAATCTGGTCCAGGTCACTATCTACCCTCACTAAGGCAAAGCAAAAACCATCTAATGGATGACTCTTGGGCCGTCCATCCCATTCTCCACGCTATAAACAAAGTGGTCTTTGGAAAGCACAAGCTAATTATATTAACTCAGTGCTCAAAACCCTTTCATCACTCTTGGGATAAATACCAGAATCCTTAATATGGTCTTATACCCAAAAAGATAGGTCCCTTCCCAAATCTCCACACTCAGCTGTACCATGCCTCTCTTTCCCGTGTTATATGGTTTCATTGCAATGTGCATCTCACTTTGAAGCAATTAGCACCAGTGTTATTTTTAAATTACCTGATGGCCATCTCCCTCCCGCGATAACAGCAAGAGAGCAGCGCCCATGTTTATTTCAGCTCCCAGCTATATCCTTGGTGGCTGGCTTAAAACCTCCCACACCCAAAAGGCATTTAATATGTATTTGTTGTATGAATGAAGGAATACATGAACAAATTGGTCAATGGTCAGCTCAATTGGCAGTCGTGTTTAGTAGTCAGAAAACTTATTCCATGGATGAAATCTCTGTCCATTTTGTTTCATCCTTCAGTAAATATTGTCTTCTAAATATTTCAGGGCCTGAATGGTAAGTTATCAAGGTGGCCGGTGAAAGGATTTTTATTTCTATCTTTCCAGAAGAATGGAAGGAGATGAGAAGCATGGTTATGATCTACTGTCTCTGAAATTCTAGGTGATTGTCTGCATTTACCTGGTGTTGAGTGAATCCTTATGTCTGGAGAAAAGCTTTGTGGATTTTATCTGTAGAAGTTTTTTATATAGTCCATCATTTTACATGTAACTTTTACAAGAAAACATTCTTACTTGCTTTGGCTTTATTTACGCATCTTTTGTACTTCAGCAGTTAGGTTTCTAAACATTGTGCCCAAAGATGAACAAGATACACCACTGTTCTTGAAGAGATTCAAACCCATCAAGGAGTGGCAAATTCTTAAACAATAAAAAGCATTAATAACTGTAATAAAGATATATGCAAGTCTTAAATGAGAAAGAATTGATATGATAGGCAAGTACAGACATTTATTTTGAGGTTTATATGATCAGGAAATCAAAGACGCATATCACTCTTAGCCAGGCAGTATGGATTCTGAATGAAAAAGAATGTCTTTCTGTGTCTAATTAAACTTTGTATCCAATTAAATTTTGCCCTGAAGGAGAAGCTTGCTTTACCATTGCTTCCTATGTAACTTCCATTGTTCCGCATGTTTTTCTTCATTTCTGAACCTTAACTCTTACTACCAACTCTGTCCATGGCAATTTGCTTCAAGTAACCTCCTCATAATCAACCTCCTCATGCTCTGACTCTTCTGCCCTCTGGAGTATAGACAAAACCGATGGGTAAAGTTACCCTAGGTACATGCTGTACCTAGGGAGGGAAACACACAAAACATAAACTGTAACATCCCCAAAAGCAAGAGGCACAGTATGAGAAGCCACATATTCTACAGCCCATGTTCTTAAAAGCACGGGCTGTAGAATAAGAAGACAGAGTTCAAATCTTGGTGCCATCTCTTATTAGCTGGATGAAATGAAGAGTTTCTTAACCTCTTCAGTAAACTGGAATAATAATACCTATCTCATAAGGCTGTAGCAAGTATTAAATGAAGGAATTTATGTAGTAAGTTTAATACAGTGTCCAGTACATAGTGGGCACACAAAAAATGATAGGCATGATGGTGAGTGAAAGGGTCATAAAGACATAAACAAAATGCTGCAGGAAACCAGGTCAGGGTGTAGTTGATTCTGCTTAAGAAGGGGTTCACTGGGGAGGAGACATTTTCAGCTAAATCTTGAAGGGTAGAAAGAAGCCAAGAGAGAGATTGGGAAAATGACATTTTAGAGAAAGGAAGCATCCTCAGCTAAAAATGAAAGGTAGATCTAAGGCTTAAGAGTGTACAGAAGAAATAAATGGTAAGCTATCTTGAATCAGAGGCTCAGCTATGGAGCACAGAAAAGAAAAATCGGAACCAAACCTTGGAGACATTCCCTAGAGTGGGTTTCAAAGTGATGGCATAAATTGTATTAAGTGTTTTGGGTGCGAAGCATGTGCAATTAACAGTTTGGACTGCATGAGATGGAGCTATTATTAAAGGTTCACCCTCTTCTTTTTTTATTTTTTATGTTTAATTACTGTATAACGCAGTTGTGGTTTTTTAAATTACTGAAGTATAGTTGACATACAGTATTATATTAGTTTCGGGTGTACAACATAGTGATTTGACAATTATATACATTATGAAATGCCACCGTAAGTGTAGTCACCATGTCACATACAATGATGTTATAGTATCATCAACTACATTCCTTGTGCTATACTTTTCATCTCCATAGCTTATTTATTTTATAATTGGACGTTAAACATCTTTATTCCCTTCACCTATTTCACCCATTCCCCCACCCCTCTTCCCTCTGGCAACCACCTGTTTTTTCTCTGTATTTATGAGTCTGTATCTTTTTGTTTGTTCATTCTGCTGTTTAGATTCTACATATAAATGAAGTCATATGGTCTTTGTCTTTCTCTGTCTGACTTATTTCACTAATACCCTCAAGGTCCATCTGTGACTGATTTCATTCTTTTTTATGGCTGAATAATATTCCCGCGTGTCTATTTTATATATATATCCTATATATATACTTAGGTTGCTTCCATATCTATTGTAAATAATGCTACAGTAAACATTGGGGTCAATAAACCTTTCATAGTAGTGTTTTTGTTTTCTTCAGGTAAATACTCAGAAGCAGAAATACTGGGTCATATAGTATCTCTGTTTTTAATTTTTTGAGAAACCTCCATACTGTTTTCCATAGTGGCTGCACCAGTTTACAATCCCACCAACAGTGCACAAGGGTTCTCTAGCCTCCAAACCCTCACTAACACTTGTTATTTCTTGTCTTTTGGATAGAAGCCATTCTCACATAAGCCATTCTGTGGTTATGATTTGCATTTCCCTGACAGTGATGTTGAGTGTGTTTTCACAGGTCTGTTGGCCATCTGTATGCTTTCTTTGGAAAATGTCTATTCAGGTCCTCTGCCCACTTTTTAATTGGATTATTTGTTTTTTTGGTGTGATGTTGTATGAGTTCTTTAAATATTTTGGACATTAACCCCTTCTAAGGTATATCAGTTGCAAATATATTCTCCTGTTCAGTAGGTTGCCTTTTCATTTTATTGATGATTTCCTTCACTGTGCAGAAGCTGTTTAGTTTGATGTACTTCCATTTGTTTATTTTTGCTTTTGTTTTCCTTGCCTGGGGAGACATATCTAGAAAAACTTGCTAAGACCAATGTTTACTGCCTATGTTTTCTTTTAGGATTTTTGTGGTTACAGGTCTTAGATTTATATCTTTAATTCATTTCTAATTTATTTTTTTCTATGGTGTAAGACAGCATTCCAGTTTCATTATTTTATTTATTTACTTTTTTGCATATAGCTGTCCAGTTTTCCCAGCACCATTTATTTAAGAGCCTGTCTTTTCACCATTTTCTATTTTTTCCTCCTTTGTCATAGATTAATTAATCATATATGCTTGGCTTATTTCTGAGCTCTTTATTCTGTCCCATTGATCTCTGTGTTTATTTTTGCGCTAGTACCATACTGTTTTGATTATTATAACTTTGTGGTATAGTTTGAAATCAGAGAGCATGAGGCCTTCAAGTTTCACCCTCTTTTTACATTTGTATGAAGTCCTCTAAATGTTGTACAGTAACATTTATTAGCCACATCTCCTGTTGAAAACACCTCTTATCATTTTTTTTCTTAAATCAAAGTGTGCATTTTAGGGTCATACTAAAAGTTCAAAGATACTGACCATGACTTCTCTCTTTATTTAGATGCTACATTGTCCTTCTGGACCTAGGAAGGAAAGTTCTTCCAAGCTCTTCCAAAAAGTGTTTTTATGTTCAAATACAGCAGTTTTCTAAACGCTTGCCCTTTTGCATCAGTATCTGTCTCTGTTTCCCTGTGGCCCCCACTCTGGCCCTTTTTATTCTCTTTGTCAGTTCAAATTCTTTAAAGATTGACACCCTCACTTGTGAAACTTGAAGCAATTTGGAGTTTATCTCATGTTTGTTTTTAGACTCACATACTCTATAAATCACCCAGTACTTTCTATTCCATTACTACAGAGCTAACACTTGAAAAACACAGTTTGCTATTTTCTTTTCCTCTCCCATTATTCTCCCATCCCCTCCATTTGTATTTTTCTTACACATGAACTGAGTACTAAAAATACACATTGGTTGAAGGTTCTGCCAAAATACTTACTGAATGAGTAATCCAGCTTGCCCAAGACCAAAACTGTGTTGAGGTCCTGAAATCAATCCCTTTGAAATGAATGAACCAATCTGTCTGGAACCCAACTTCATTTCAACGATATGAGTATATAACTATGTGGGATATAAAGCCACTGGGTCAACCTGACGCTCAGTGTCCACCTCATGTCAATCTTCAGTTGACATCTGTCCTCAAATGTCACAAGTTCAGCCAGTGTTCCATGCACAGAACAAGCATATTGTAGCCCCTGTTTTCTTTTTAAGATTTCTTCATCACTGTAATGTTTATTTAAAAGTATCACGTTTATTTACTTATTGTCTATATATCCCTGTTGGATCGTAACTCCATGAAGGAAGAATGGACTGTTCTGTGCTGTTTCCTACTGTGTCCACAGCACTGAATTAGTGCCGTGCACAGGATAAGTGCTCAGACTTGTGGAACTGATTTTCAAGCCCCAAGTCCAATAAGGCTAAATAATTACTAACTCCTTTTTTGCTTGTATTTCTAAGAATAAGAAAATAATGATGGGTATAATTTATGAGTGCCTGCTGCATGGCTAGTACTGCGCTAGCCCACTAATCTGGACTCTTCATCTTATGTAACCCCACAGTTACCCTGCGAGATCTGCTTTGTTTGCAGAGGAGAGAGGTCAGCTAACTCACGCAAGATAATAAAGCTGGGAGGCAGGAGCCCTAGGGCTTGAACCTGGGACTGCTTTACCAAGGCTTCTCAGTTTATCACCCTGCTACTCCTCCCCATCAAGTACCATGTATTTATTTTCTTGACATTATCAGGGTTTAACCCCTTTTGTATTGATTCTGGACTGGGGCTAAGGAAAGGGTGGGCTGGTCTTACTGGCTTGCTGCTCCTTCTCCCAGTTGTTGCAGAGTTATGGAGCTGATCACTCTTCCCCCTGCATCCCACCCTTCTGGCTAGTCCAGTCTTCCACCTCCTTTGGGAAGAGCCAAATAATACCAATCGCTTTTCCAAAACTCATCAATCGTTTCCAATTACATTTCTAAGCAAACCTGGAGGGACCCAAGCCTCACGGTCACATCCCATCATCAGATGAGTCTAGCTGCTATCCGTGCTCCTGAATAATTGTATAGACCACCTGCACTCTTTTACCAGCTGCCTGGAGAGCAGCAAACTCCCCACACCACAGCAAGGCAGCCAGAGAAGCATGCCCTTTGCCTGCTGACTGGCATTTTTCCCTCCAGATCCCCTTCCAGCCTCTGCCAGGGACTTCTCAAGAGCCCCTGGTCCATTCAGTCTCTCCAGTGAGCCTTCAACGGCACCTGCTATCCATCCAAATAAGGCAGACTGCTTCTTATATTTATTTATTTGCTTTAAAAAGGTCCCTTGTGTCCATGTATGCATTTTAAATGTGTCTTATCCCATTAGACTACCATTGCATTTGTCTTGCCTTTATAGGATGGAGCAAATTCTAAAGAATTGGGGGACTTTGAAACTTACTGAGCTTCTCCTGCATTGATAGTTTACTCCCCTGCAATACAAACTCTGACCCATTATTCAAGACCCAGTAAATATAACTTCCATGCAGTGTTTTTTGATTATCCAGAGCAGATTAATGTCTCCATACAACCCTGCACAAACACTATCATTTCCCACACAAAATAACTATCTATTTACCTATTGTTTACCCACTGTAGGTCGTAAATACCCGGTGGTCAGGAATCCTATCACGTCGATCTTTACATTCCTTGCCTCTCACCCGGCATTTAGTGGATTCTCCCTATGCGTTGAATGAATTCTGTACCCTTTCTGCATTCATCCTCTCCTGGAACACTTCAAATGGCAGCTATTTCCAGATGCAGCCCCTTGTATGGCCGTGAAAACAGCACTGTGGTCACATGTCTTTCTTGTATTGAACTGAGCTCAGGCTCCCTGATATTTCTGCTTTGGTCCTCGTTTGGCCCTCCGGAACCCCCCCAGATGAAGTGGGCTCCTCTTTAAGCACTGAGGGCGGCTGATCAGCCCCCTCCAGGCTGAACAGTCTGCCTGCCTCTACAGGGCCTTCACGAGGCAGCATCTAAAGTTAGTCATTCTGTTCCTCTTCCCAGGTTAATCTCTAATTGGCAATATTCCTCTGAAAGAGGGGCACCCTGTCAGGTCCCGGACGTGCTAGCAGCACCAAGAACTATGAGAGTCTACTCAACTAGATGCAGTAGTTTTGCAAACAGCCTGACTAACATTTCATTTTTCAGAATTCTGTCAGTTCTCTCTCAGGTCTTTTATTTTATTTTTTTAACTATAGAGAGGTCATACTTCTAATTAATCTTGCTATAGTTCATTTTATTACCTTAAAAGTAAAACTCCATATTTGTCAATGTCCAAAATTACTTTGTTCATTTGGGATCTTAGGCTGCTTAAGTCTAGAAGGTAGAACTCTTGAGTACAACCATGTATTTTGTAGTTAACTCATACCCTCTACTTGGGTAAGCCTACAAACAACTGGGTTTTAAGCATCACATTCTGAGGACCTTTCCAGGTAGACATCGGCCTTCACTCAGCACCCCTGGTGGGCGCCGAGGTAACAGTAACGACTAAGCAGCAGCTAGGCTTTCGTACCTGAGCGCCAGGTCTGTCCTAAGTGCTTTCCGTGCTCGTCAGCTGGTGTGGTCTGGGTTTATGTAAGGATGAGCAAACACAAACTCTCGGTGGTTCAAAACAACATTTATTTTTTTGATTTCTCTGCATGTCCAGTGTGGGAGAGGGGGGTAGGATTTTGCTCAACCTAGTCAGCGGAGAGCCAGGTGAAGGAAAGTGCTTTCTCGACATGTAATTCCTCATCATCGTGAAAGAGGAATTCTTAAAGCTCCTTCCCAGAAGTAACACGTGCCATCTCTGCTCACATTCCATCAGCCAAAACAAGGGGCACACCATGTCTAACTTCATTTTTTAAATTTATGTATCAAGCTCTCAGGACAATGGTTGATCCGCAGCTGCCTGCAAGACAAGTGTGTGTTGGACGATGGAATGAGTGAATGGACCGAGTCTGTAGTTAGAGTGTTCCTGGCCCAAGAAACCCCAGCTCAAAATGGCTTATGACACGGGGAAACTTAACTGTCTCACATGTTCAGACCTTTTAAAGGGGGCAGCTTCAGAGCTGACGATTCTGAGGTTTGGGGACGTCAGTAAGGACCCATATGCTCTCATCTCTGGCTCTGCCGTCCCCCGAGTGTTCCTTGGCCATCTGCCCTTCCCCATGGTCTCAAGGCCATCTTGTAGCGGTTCAGCAGCCACATCCAATGAGAGCGGCATCCAGAGGAAGAAGAAGCCAGCTCTTCTGCGGGGTCCTCTTGGATAGAAAGGAAACCTTTGCCAGACGTGTGCCCCAGCCGACTTCCTCTCGCGTCTCTGTGGCCAGAGTTGTGCACGTGCTCGTGCCTGAGCCAGTCATCGGCAAGCAGCGCGCGGCTTCTGTGGCTGACCCAGTCCCTTCAGCCCACCTCCAGGCGAGGGGTGGCGCCACTTTCCTCTGAAACCCGTACCTGCGAGGAGGAAGGTGGATCCCTAAATACGAAGGGAGTTTCTTTAACAAGGAAGAAGGAACGAATAGGTGTCGGGGAGAGCACGTAGGAGTTCCCAAGTCTCTTCTGCGTTAACGGTCCCTGCCCATCCTAGCTTTGATCCCTCTAGCTTTCTAGGTCTGTTGATGACCTTCTGAGCCTTTCTTTCATTTATTTCATTATTCTGGCTTCAATGAAGTCAGGAGTTTGTCATGATTTTGGTGGTTGGCTTTGCAAGGGCTAGGTTCATTTTATATAGAATAACTTGATATTAGCTATACAAATTAAACCACTTAACATATATAAGACATGAGTCAAATACAATTCCTCATGGAATTATTATAAACCACCAGTCTACCAGTATTTACATCACCTTACTACCCGACAGGGAGAAATTACTCCACGATGTGATGGAAGAGTGGTAGGGTTGAGGTCGGCATGGATTCTCCGCCGCACT
The DNA here is from genome assembly GCA_029783875.1 of Phataginus tricuspis. NCBI lineage: Eukaryota > Metazoa > Chordata > Mammalia > Pholidota > Manidae > Phataginus > Phataginus tricuspis. The sequence continues at coordinate 31,820,311 of JAQQAC010025234.1, read as the reverse complement.
GGTCCAGAAGTCTTGACCACGCCTCGTCTCTGTGGACATGAGACGGAGGGCCTACCTCCAGACAATTCTCCGACTTATCAGTGTCTCTCCCTAGAAGCTGGCCCTCTGTCTCATTCCCCACCTCTCCATTGACTCCCAATCTGACTCCTAATTACCCTTTGGGTCACCATTTAAGTATTGGTGACCCTGTAGGCACAATAAGGCCCCTAACGAATTCTTTCAACCATCAGAAAACTGCCTATCATAGTTCTTATCACACTTTAAGGCTTATCTTGTCCGTCTCTACTCTTAAGACCATAAAGAAGCCCATGAGCCACAGAGACCACATGCACATGCTCACCATTGTACCCTAGTGCCGAGCACACAGGAGAGCGTCGCTGATGATCATTTCACTTAATGAGTGCATGGCTGAATAGCATCTGTCAGCATTACTGCACCACATTCTCTCGTGCCATCTGCCAGAGTCACTGTTTTTAACTATATACCACAGAATATAACTTCCCATTACCTTGCTGAGATCCATGTGGTAGTGGCTAAAAAAGAGGCCCAACTGATTCCTGCAGGGAGAGGGTTTCCCAGCATAGTTTATGCCCTATTAGTGGTATCTACAATGATTTTTAAATTGCACAACTTGTTTATTGGTTTTTTGCTCATTTCAATGGTGAGCTTCTGTTTATGGCAAATAAGACTTGTTTTCCAATTTCAGGAGTAATTTACTCTCTGGGTCCTTTAAAAAAAAAATCTTTTAAATGAAGCTTTGTTTGTAATAACCAAAAACTTGAAATAATCCACATGTCTGTCAACAGGTGAATGAATAAACAAATAATGGTATATTCATACAATGAGATATTGTATTAGTGATAATTTAACAGAAGTAAAAAGGATACATAAAACAACATGAATGAATTTCAAAATCATTCTGCCTAAACAAGTCAGAAAAGAAATATTTATATGTCTGGAAAATTCATACTACTGCATTTTGTGCCATGATTGACAGAAATCAAATCGGTGGTTGCTTCAGTGTGGGTGTGAAAGGACACATGGAGTTATAAGGGGCATGACAAGACTTTAGGGGGCGATGGACATGTTCTTTATCCATTATCCTGATAATGGGAATAGTGTACAGTTTGAAGTGTTGATCATGTCAACACTGATCGAGTTGTGTATTTTAAATATGTGCAAGTTATTGTATTTCAATATTTCCTCAAAAGTTTTAAAAAAAAGATGGATGTATAGGGCTGCAGGGCCATTGGCACAAAAATTAAATACAGTGAGAAGCTACTAATGGGTTCTAAACAAAGGAAAGGCATGATTAGATTAAATAGTTCATGACAGTGGCACTTCAAGCATGTTTTTGTGATATCCTCACAAATCTCAAAATCTCCTCAAATAAGGCAGACATATAACACTCAATGAATACTTGATTTTGATTATATTAATTGCTGATACTTCGGACTGGTCAGAGTCTTTTCCCTCCTAAATGGGTAGGAAAGTCAAAAGCTGGAGTGGAGAGACCACGTGGCCACGTTGCTTCTAGTGCACATTGAGTAAGCAATGAGTAGAAAATACTGAACCAAGCATCCCTCTGCTTGCAGTAGGCTGAGGAAGACTGATCACCACAGAGGCACAGTGCATCCCCGAGGTGCTTCCTACATGAAGTCCAGTGATAGCACCTACTTTTTCTAGTGGTTCCTTCCAAGACTTGATATACCCAGGAGACTTGAGGGAGCAAATATATGTTTCAGGCCTTTCACAGAGGATAAGAAAGGGGCCAGGAAATAGGACAGCAGGAAATTTGACCAGGAAGTAGCAAGGGAGGATTGCATCCCAAGAGGTGAATGAGGGCTGAGGTCACACCCCATGCGGTCCAGGCCATCTGAGAGAGCACAGCCTATCTGAGAGCCTCCGCAGCCATTTCTTTAGGAGACGGGGCATGAAAAGAAGTGATCGAACATCAGAAATCATCAAAAACTGGGATTTAAAAACTCCTACAATCTAAAATCAGTATCTTAAGCTAATGGTTTCTTTAGGCCTTGAGTTTAACCATTAACGACTAAGAGTTAAGAAGAAAGGAGAGATCAACTCTTCAGCAATTGCAACTCGTTTCTAAAGCATTTTAAAGCATTTGAAAGAGTACTTTTGAATTATCTTAAACTTATTACATTGTCACTGACAGAACCCTTGCTAACACCTGACAAATAAGATACTGCTCTGGTTGAGGAAGAGATTTAACACATTATTTTATCGCTCACTTCATCAGGGCACTGTATAAACAGTCTGGCCAAACCAAATATGTTGTCAATGCTGGGAAATGCCTCTTAACCTCCCACTCTGACAGGAAGTCACCACTGTTGGTTTAGCTAATAGAATGTCTTAAAAGTCCCTTTGACACACAGCACTGGGAGGTATGCTTTGTTCTCCTCTTTTAAAAAGTGAGACTTGCCTTTAAAATGGTCACATGCAAGCACGTTTATGAGTGCCCACCATGTACTGGATGGGAAGCATTCAAGAGGGTGTGCTTTCTGGTTAGAGGGGTACAGGTGTACCTGGCCCCTGGAGTAGTTGCGTGTGGATAACAGCTGATTAAGTGCAGAATCTGTGAGACTGTATTTCCGTTCATTCTGAATGACAAAGGCAAAAGCCATAGTTGGAAGTGGAACTTAGTTTTAAGTTAAATACAAATCTAGTTGAAAGAGTGGACTTTTGACAGACCTACTTCAAGCAAAATTGCTTCTGGAATTTTTAGACCCAAGAACAGCAATGCATGCTAGTGCTGCCCCCTAAGATAATAAATTCCTAAAGCTGAAGGAAGGCAAGGCCCAAGGGACATCTTATTCCTGGGAAAATGAAGACATAGACCCAACTCGAGAAAAAAACTAAAGACTGACAGTTAACTGGTGACCTGAAGTCCTTCCTAGCTCTTCTCTTCCTCACTGAGAGAAGGTATAGATTCAAGAGATGTTAATTAAAGTAGTTTTTCTCTGGCTTCTGTAAAAATACATTCAGACAATGGGAAACTAACTTGTGGAATTCTTGGTTTCTCTTTGAAGTCAGGAAAGCACAGGTCCCCTAATGGCAGCCTCCGTGTGGTACTCCCTGCTGTCCTCCAGTCCAGTGCCTGGCACCTAGTAGATGCTCAGTCAGTATCTTGGAATGAATTCAATAAATACAGGTTCCTGTTTGTGTACCAACAAACAAGAAAATAGTAATTTCTGGAAGCATGTAAAAGGAATAGTAGTTACTTCTGGGAAGTAATGATAAGAGGGAAGGATTTTATATCTTTTTTGATGTCTAATTTTTATTGGGAATTTAAATCACCTTTGTAATTAGGGTAAAAGGCTAGGTAAAAACAAACCACTCTTAGGTTCCCTTTGAGAAATGGCTTTAGCAGAAGCAAAAAATTAAATAAATAAAAGCTTTCCCCCCCTTTTTTTTTCCCTCTCTGGAGGCTGCATTCAGAACAACCCAGTACAGCAAGGCTCACAGGGTGTTCGTGTCAACACCGTCAGGGCTTAAGGTTCCTAATCCCAGACAAAACACGGAGGAGACCTACATGAAGGGTATCTCAGATTTGTATAGATACATCTGCTAAAGAGACAAAATGAAAAAAGACCTGAGACGTTTAGCAAAAGAGTAGGGAATTTGGAGGCAGATGGCCTGAGTTTGAGCCTCGCCCGGCCCTTCACTTCCTAGCAGTGCAGTTAATCCCCATCATTTAATCCTGCTGGGCCTCCGTTTCCTCATCTGTAAAACAGTGATGATAGTACGCAGTCCCTAAGGTCGCTGTGGAGATGGAACAGGCCAATACTGTAAGGCACCTCGGATGACGTCTGGCATCATAGTGGACACTCACATGTATGTGTCAGCGTTTATGAAGGTAGAGGGGGGCAGAAAAAATAGTTAAAAAACACAGAGCATATACATGTAAATTCATATGCGTCAGCCCGTCTGGGTTCTTTTATACAAACACAGAAATCTAATAATACTCTTTTACTTCCTTTTGTGCATATTAAATTGTTCTCAATTTGACAAAGGCAGAGTTTCAGTTTTCGACTGGTAGACAGAAGGACAGCCCCAAAGGTGAAAGATAAATGTTTGATATTGAAATGAGACACATCGTTGAAACGTCTTTTCATTTTACCTCCAAACAGACATATTTAAGAGGAAAGACAGAGAAGCAAAACTCCAAACATGAGAAAAGGGGCCGCACTCACACTGTACAGATGACCTGGGCCGGGCTTTGTGAATATGCCTATGTTTGTTCACTGAAAGACAGATAATAACGTAGTTTCAAAAGAAAGTGCAGAGCTTACTCTGAATGTGGGTGGCTGAGTTGATTTTCAGAGCGTAAAGCTTCAGTTTCTATGATCCACTCACGTAGAGTCCTGGGAGTCCTATGTCCGTGGTGGTCTCCCAAGGGGGGCGCCCACGGGCCAGGAGGTCCCCCCACCTGTTGTGCCGAAGCAAACTGGCCTTCCCCCTGGTGCTGTCTCTGTTTCTCGCCCCTCAAACATACTTTCTCAGTCCTCCTCTCCCCAGAGGCAACATGCTCCTGACAGGTCTCTGAGTCGTACTTTCCCTCACTTCGTGGTAAAATGCAGCTGTTTGATTCCAAGTCAAATAAAGATCATGGGTCCCATCATTCTACATGACTTGAAAATGAACGACCCTGCAAAATCTTCGTTGGGTATCCATCTGGCTTTCTGCTTTGGCTGTTTTCACTGGGCGCTAATCAGAAACACATTTCTGTTGTTTAGTCTTACAGGGAATTTTGTTCTACCCAGTATTTTTTTTTTCTATATCTCCCACTGCTTATTTTATTTTAATATGAGAAGATGTGGCTTTTATTCCTTCCAAATAGAGACTTTTTTGTACTCTGCTACATGACACATAGAATAATTAAAATGATCTGGCGGACCTAACCCTTGTCTTGTCTTTCTTCCCCACGCCCCCCCTCCCCAGGGTGCCCAGCATTGAGATAAAGCCACACACACACACACACACACACCCCGGCCAAGTCAGCACACAGGTTGAGTTTGCCCTCTGACCGCAGCTCCCGCCGCCCCACGGTGACTAAGCACCCGTGTCCTCAGCAGCCCCCGAGAGAAGGGGAAGGAGGCTGTGGGCACGCAGAGCAAGAGCCCTTCCAGGGAGCCACAGAGGGTCTGAGGGGGTGTCTCGGCCAATGCTATTCTCCGCTTCTCAGTGAAACTGCTCGACGTCGCCGTGAAGTCGGAGACCCTTGGACTTTAATCCTCGAAAGGAATGAAAAGATCACATGAACTGCCATGTGAGCACTTTGTGTGAACCAGGCCCTTTCTCAACACCGGATGTGGGTTAATTCATTCAGTGCTCATAACATCCCTATGACGTAGCTATGATTGCCCCCGTTTTACATGTGAGGAAACTGAGGCCAGAGACATTAAGTAACCAGTGCAAGGTCACCCAGTAGGGAGCTGAGGCCCTGGGAGGCGAAGTAACCAGCCCACCGATGGAAAAGAGTCTCTCTGTTGAGTCTTCCGATGTGGTCCCGTGTCCCCACCAAACCCCCCTCGCTCCAGGAAAACGGCGGCTCTGGGTGCCCCTGCTGCCTGCACATGCGTCCGCACTGCCCACGGCTCTCGCCAGCTGGTCGGGGTCTCTCCCTGCTGCTCCCCGACGCGGGGGGGACCCTGTCCTGCTGAGCTGTGTGCTCCCAGGGCCCGCAGAGCCCCGGCACTTAATGCCACAGCGAACGGGTTTCTCCTCTCGCGTTAATACTGATCCCCTGGTAGCAAGTACCAGGAGCGCTGCGGGGAGGATGCTCCTGGGGGGCTCTGCCAGCCCTGGGGAGGGAGGGCAGGGCCGAGGGGCCAGGCCGCCGCGGGAGGGACGGTGCTGTCCCGCCACCTCCCACTACCCCTGCTCCCACGGCTCCTCCAGGCACTACATGAGCACTTGGGGTTTAGCCCAGTGCCCCAGGGACCCAAGAATGTGTAGCCCATAAAGCCCAGTGCTTTCAGAAGAAATGAGGGCTATGATTCCAGCCACACACCATGTAAGAAAAAGTCCCCACTCTCCCAAACCCCTTTGATTGCACCTGGGAATATCAGCTCTGGAAACCCCACCAAACTGCAGCAAATCAGAAAAAGACCAGGGCTTTGCCAGAGATCCGGGGTCTCTGTGCGTGGGTGGATTTAGACGCCAGGGTGGGAAATGAATGCAGAGAGAGGAGGCAGGTCCCTGGGGCAGGAGTCAGGCAGACAGGCAGGCAGAGTCTGGGAGGGCCGCAGCCCGGAAGCCAAGGGGATGGGGGGCTTCAAGGCGAGTTCACGCAGGCCAGGTGCTGCAGAGAGCGGGGCCAGGCCCCAGGACACAAAGGTCAGCCTTGGCCGCAGAGCAGGTACATCAAGGAATAGGCGGTGGGAGCATTGTCTGTAGAGAATTTTAAAATAACAAAACCACCTAAAAGTCCAATGCTTCGTGTTATCACCCTGCACTGGCAACATGAAACAATACCAGTGATAAAATACCATTCCCTCAAAAAACCTCTCAGGCTAAGTTCCAGTCCCTGTGGTCAGTATCGGCAAGCTTCATGTTAGCAGACTTTATTTCCTTTAAATGAACAATGTCTTGCACATGGGAGATGATTCTGAGATGTCCCAGTTGTGTAACTGCCGCCTATGTCTGCTTCTGACATAAGTCTGTAGTGGTTTGGAGTTGTGAGTATGCTTCAGGCTGAGCTGGTGCCATGTATTCCTGAGTAAAAATAGAAGACATAAAATTAAAATGATAAATCAGCAATTGTAAAGATGAAGAAATACAACTTATTTCTACTCTGCCATTCTCTGTAAACACATAGAATTTTTATTTGTCTTTAAAATTCCTTAACTGCAGAGCCATTTGAAGACCGCTAGACTTGATCCCAAACAGACACAGACTTCATTGCAATTTCTGGGACTTATTGTGAAGTGGTATTTTTATGAATGTCTATCAAACTTACATTTCAGACTTTTCCTATCTGTTGTTTTCTGTGAAAGAAACTTTACAAAATTTAAATTTTTAAAAATGTGTTCTTTTAATCAACCATAAAAGAACTTAGATGGACAAATCTGGTTATCCATCTATTAAACATGAATATGTAAAAGGAGCTACTTTGGTAAAATCATAGGTAAATTTGCATAAGCCAAGGAAACAAATTGTCATTTATTTATGTGGCAGACCAGTTAGTAGGTATGAGTGTTTCCCTTTGTTCAAAAAATACAGTAATGGAATTTAAATGCATTAGTCCATTTTCCTTTTTGTGCATTGTAATGCTATATTTAAAAAATTTTTAACAGACATATATATACAGCATGTAAATATATATGGGACACAATAACAGGAAGTTTTTGCTTTCTGTATTTTCTGGCCACTATTATTCACTTTATTTCATAATTATTACTGAAAACCATGCAGTCACATTGAAGAGGAAGTGGTTTCCCGAGATGATCTCCTCAGAGTGTCATACATGCCAGGCAGGCCAGTGGGTGGCCCCAGCCTGGAGGTGCTTTCCTGAGGCTGCCAGTGCTCCAGGGGGAAGGGTTGGGCAGGGAGTTGCAGGCAAACCTGGTAGAGGGATTGTGACATAGCTGCGGGAGTTGGGGCAAGTGCCAGGGCTTCTCTTCCTGTAAATTGGCAAGGTCTGAAAGGCCCTGTGGTAAAGGAAGTGCTTTCTCCCCGCTTACCAGATGCAAGCCTTGGGCAAGTTACGTAGAGTCTCTGGGCCTCATATGTAAACTGAAAATCAGGGTAATAATAGTACCTGCCTTATTTGACTGTGGGAATGAACTGAGAATAGGGCTTAGAGCAGTGCCTGAGCACAAAAGGCATGCTAAAATAACAGTTGGGAGGTAACCTTGGAGGAATTTCAATGAGGTCAGCCTGTAAAAAGTAAAGGAATGGGAGCATGGCAGGGATTCAGGTCCCCATGCATCCAGCCACATCGAAAGTTTGGCCCCGAGTGGATAGAAATCCTGCAGAAACCGGCAGTGGAGGGAAGGGAGCAGACACTGTGGATCCAGCAGACTTCCATCCCAAGCTCCAAGCTCTTCCAGGTGGTCTCCTCCATGCCCTGCCAGCCTCTACGGACCCCATCACCCTGTTTCATTTTCTGTGCAGTGCTTGACACTGTTTGACATTGTCTTGTTCATTTATTTGTTCATTACACCTTTCCCACCATCACCCACTGCCACCCTGGAATATAAATTCCCTGAGAATAGTTCTTGTCCACCTCTGTATCTGCAAAGCCCAGAATTGTTCCTGACTGCTGCTTAACAAATATTTACTAAAATAATTAATTGTTGAATTAATGCCATATATCCTCAGTCCCACCTAAAAGGATGATGTGTCAGCAGAGAGAAAGAAGTCAGGAATGGGGAAATTCTTGATGGACAGTGAGAGCAAGAATAATTAGGAGCCCAAGATCAGGAGCACAGGTGGAGGGGTAGCAGTGGAAAGGATATAGAATATTTATTGTCCTTGATATCAGATTTCATCTAGAGCTGACTAATAACCCTCTAGATTTCACTCCCAGACAGCTGGGCCCTGATATTCTTGTGATTAGACACATGTTGTAATTAATCATCTTTATAAAATAGCTTAGCGGATTATACCCAGCAAGTAGCCATCCAACCACATTATGGTTCTCACAGTCCTTCCTTTGTGTGTTGGCTTCTCCTTAAAATAGGCTGATCTTGTCTTATTCTTATAGCAACTCTAAAAGATGTGGAAGCAGTTTGTGTGAAGCCTGTTTAGAAAGCTCCACACACACGTGGAAAGAAGCCTTTGGCTGAGGTAAAGCAGTGCAACTAAATGTAGTCTGCAAGTGACTGCTCGTATCTCCAGAAAATGTTTAATAGAAAGGAAAATCTCCACTTGTAAGTAAGAGGTTACAGCTAGGTAAAGACTAGCAGAAAGGGGAGAATTTCCCAGACTTCTGAGCTTTAATACCAGTAAATACATGAAGTAGAGCATTATGCCTCAGATAAAGAGCACACAGTTTGCTCTATATCTTAGTGTATGCACAGAGGGATAATACATTTTGACCACTGATGCAGAAATGAATAAAATTCTGGGATCCACGGCAAATTGCATGACACACAGTAAAGCTAGACTACAAAAATGATCAAAAGGCATTTGTCCAGATTTTGGCAATGGTAAAGGAGAAAAGTCAAATATGCTTTTTGGTGTAATTATTATTACTAATGAAATCAGATCACTTGATAAACAATAAAAATATCATGAGTGTTTTGTTTGAAAAGTTAGAAGACATCTGATCAAGATAAAAGAGATACTCTAAAGACATCCCAACCCCATTAGTAGTATTACTGAGTCATATTTAATGCAGAGGATGCACACTCCATTTGCCTTTTTTGCAATGTAATATTTTTTACATTTTTTTAACGCGGCATGACCATATATATGAACCAAAACAAGAGACATTTTCTACTTTCTGCATTTCCCAAAAGCACTTGTTAAATTAGGTTTTGAATTGATGCTACATATCCTCAATCCCATTAATGTGTTCATTTATAGCAGGGAATATGTAGTAAATACAGGGAATATGTAGTAAATACAGGGAATATGTAGTAAATACAAGGGAAAGAAAGGAGTACTTGTGTGGTGGAAGGGAAACAAGGAGAGTTTCACATCATGAAAGCTTTCAAGGTCTCAGTTTTAAGAAGAAGGGCATGGCCAACCTGGGCAACTGCTGTAGCAAGAGGCCAGTCCACTGAAGACAAAGAGTTGGCTCCTGGGCCTGGCAAGATTTCAGTCAGCAAAGTCTTGCAAGAAGCACATTCAGTGGAGTGGCTGGGGAAAGAGCCGTCTGAGGAAGGAGGAGGAGGGAACTGGGAAGCGGAAAAGTGGAAACATTATGTTTAAGCGACTCTCTTAAGGAGTTTTGATATAAAGGGAATTTTAAAAATGAAGCTAGTCTGGGAAATACATGAGCCCATTTGAGAAAGGATAAGTCACAGGGACAGCGGCAAAGCTGCAGACCCAGAACACCTCTGCCCAGCTTTAGCCTACGGTGGCCGTAAAGAAATTGAAACCTGGTGTGTCCGATTTCCGATTTCTCAAGAAAACATACAAGGCCACATTTTTTAAATCTCTCAATTGTACACATTGACTCGATTTATTTTAAATATTCATTGTGACAATCAAGTCACATCTAAAGGCCAGATGGCTCAACAAATGAAAACCCCTGGTCTAGTGGTTCAAACTAGATGGGACAGAGGATACCTCTCTTCTCTCAGTTCTACCTCTGTCCTCCCTCTGAGTAATACCCACCTCACTTACTTTTCTATATTCTGTTCTAAAGTGGAAAATTTTTAATCCCTTGATTTTTGTCTAAGTGGTACCAAATAACTAGTTTTACCTTTTCTCAGTTGAATTTATGAGTTGTTTTGACTCGTTCAATTAAATATTTGTTAAATCAACAATAAAGTAGAAAATTTAAAAAGCAGTAACGTTTACCTTTCTGTCTCTTTTTTTGTGGTTAGACTACTGAAAATCTGCTATCTTAGGAAATTTCAAGTATCCGGCACAATACCGTCAACTGCAGGCACATTGCTGTACACCAGTTCTCCAGAGTGTTCATGTTGCATGTCTGAAACTGTACCCTTTGGTCAACATCTCCTCATTTCCCCTTCCCTAGCCCCTGGCAACCACCATTCTACTCTCTGTTTCTATGAATTTGACTGTTTTAGATTCCATATATAAGTAAGATCATGTAGTATTTGTCCTTCTGTGACTGACTTATTTCACTTAGTATAATATCCTTCAGGTTCATTCATCCATGTTGTCACAAATGGCAGGATTCTCTCCTTTTTAAAGCTGAATAATATTCTACTGTTTTGTGTTATGTGTATGTACATGTATATATATGTGTGTATGCATGCATGTCTCACATCTTTATCCATTCATCCATAGATGAACATTTAGGTATTTCCCATTTCTTGGCTATTGGGAATATGTGGTGAATATTTCACAGTATATGCATATAACAGGTCATCAGGTTGTACACCTTAAATATGATTGTTATTGTCAAGTATGCCTCAGTAGAGCTGGGGTAAAAAGAATGGTGGGAAGTCATCTGTAGCACATATACATACTCCACATGGGTGAGGGGACGAAAGAAACTGTGTACCTGGGTAGCTGCTGGACATTAACAAGTAGGAGAAGTATTGCAGACCCTGCACCATTCTGTAAAGCTAAATACACATATGTAGTATTAGATTATAACAAAAAAGGTGAGAACATTTAAAATATCAGCAAGTACAACATTAAATATTTAAGTATAAATCTAACAAAAGATGGGCAAAACCTCTACACACACACAATAAAAAAAAACCTACAAAACATTAGTAGGAGAAAGTAAAGTTGATGTCAAATAAATGGAAAGATATTCCATGTTCAGTGATTGGGAGATTTGATATATAAATAATACTAGTTCTCTCCAAATTTTACCTGCTGATTCAGTGGCTGGCCTTCAGGTAGGCAGTCCCAACCCAAATCCCAGAAGGTGTTTCTCATGCAAATTAACAAAAGATTCTAAAATTTAAATGGAAATGCAAAAGGCCAAGAATAGCAAGGCAACACTGAAGAAGAACAAAGGTGGATATCAAGATTCACTGTAAGGCTACAATAATTGAAACACTGTGGTATTGGCATGAAAATAGACAAAACAGTGGAACAGAACAGAGAATACAGGAATAGACCCATGCATTTACAGTCACTTGGATTATAACGAAAAATGGCCTTTCCGTAATGCAGGGACAATTAGATAATGGGTTTTGACCCCACCATACCAGTTATATTTTAGATCTAAGTGTGAAAGGCAAAATAATAAAGGATCCATAAGGAAGCATAGGAGAATATCTTCATGACCTTGAGATATCTAAAGATTTTAAACAAGACACAAAAAGCATTAAAGTGCCATAAAAGAAAAGGTTAATTGGATCACATTAAAATATGTTCTCTTTATAAAAAAAAATGCTATTAAGAGAGTGAAAAGGCAAGCCACAGAGTGGAAGAATATGTTTGCAAAACCTGTCTCTGAACAAAGGACTCACATCCAAAATATATGTGGAACTCCTTCAAAGAGAAAAAAGACCAATAACCCAATTAAAAGTAAAACTGGGCAAAAGATTTAGAGATCATTTCACCAAAAAAATGGATATTCATGTTCTCAAACACATATGAATAGGTGACCAACATTATTAGTCATCAGAGAAATGAAATTAAAGCCACAATGAGACACTACGACAGATCCACCAGAATTGCCGCAACTTAAAAGACTGATCATTCCAACTTGCCAATGAGCATGAGGAGCAACTGAAACTCGTAGGCAACTGAGATGAATGTAAATTGGTAAAACCACTGGGGAAAGTTCGGTAGTTCCTACTAATGTATGCACTGGGAATTTACTCATGACCCATCAGTACCATTTCTAGGTATATTCCCAACAGAAAGATATACATATGTGCACCAAAAGACGTAATCATGAATATTAGTAGCAACACTACTTTCAAGAGACCAAAACCCAAATATCATCAACAGAAGAAAAGATAAACTGTGGCATATTCATATATGTCCTTCCATTTAGCAAGAGAATGAATAGATTTAAATTACATGCAAGGATATGGGTGAATCTCTCAAGGATAATGTTAAGCAAAAGAAGCCAGGTGGAAATAGTGCATACTGTATAATTCCATTTACATAAAGTTGAAAATCTGGAAAAACTAATCTATGGTAATTGAAGTGAGGATGGTAGTGACTGGAGAAGGGGCATGAGGTTCTTCTGGGGTGCTAGTAATATACTGCTCCTGATCTTGATGGTGATGGTGTTCATGTCATGAAAATTCATCATGCTGTGCACTTATGATTTCTGCACTTTCCTGCATGTATGGTCCATTCAATAATTTTCTTTTGGAGATGCTTATTGAGCCCCTATGATGAACAAGACATGATGGAAGTATGGTCAGTGAGGTTTACACTTATATACTTAGTCCAATGAGGAATTAAGTGAGCTAACCAGCTTTTTTTTTTCTTGCTGTGGGAACAATAGACCATCTTGAAGCTCAAAGACAGATGCACAGAAAACACGAATTTAGTGAGCATTTCCTCATTTGGGTGTTTGTAAGAGATGATGAACCTCCACTTTACTGGAGCTACGTTCATCATTTCCTCCTCATCCATTCTATGAAGCTGGAGGTATTCTTTACCCTGTCCAAGGCTCTGCCTTCCATGCTTTTCTGAGATCTAACTTCTTACTTGTATTAATATCTTTTAACACATTACATTATTGTATTTCATTTACATGAACATTTCCTCCACAGATATTTTTTTGGAGAAAATGAGTGTTATCGCCAACCTTTGATCCTCATGCACAACCAAGTATTAGATAAATAGTAGACAGTCCATAACTATCGGCTGGCTAGATACAAATATACAGCTTCTCTGTAGGACACTTTAGTCGTTCTATTATTTTGTGATAGATATAATATTATATATGTTACATTTGAATAATTAATCTATTATTTTATTACATACATCTATCCTATTATTTTACTTCTGATGTATCTTAAAAACATATTGAAGTAACAATCCTTCAGTCAGTTCCTGGTATGTCGTTGATTGAAGACTGAGAAGGAATATTTCCTGGTGCTATGAAGTGTTCCTTTCTCATAATTTCCTCACTGCCCAGTATGTGATGGTTGTCTCAGTCACCAAGTGACACCAACCTGTACCAAGCAATTAGCTACCAGCACAGCCAAGCTACTCAATATATCTAAAATAAATGCTATATACTATAAAATGTTCCTTTTTGTAACCAGTGTTTCTCTACTACAGGTTCCTCAGTATGAACCTTGATAGTAAAATGAAATCAGTGGCATGACAAAAAGGAGTGAATTAGTGACATGGCAGTTAAAAATAGCATCACCTGTAACCAAGCAACCCAGTCCCGCAAGCTCGCCTGAAACATCTAATAGATAGGCTTGGTCGGAATGCTTTCAGAATGCCTTCCCCCAACTCTCCTTACCCTCAACCTGGATGGGCCCTCAGAAGCCATTCGCTACTACAGGACCCCATCCCACTGGCCACCACTGACCGGACAAGGGCTGGACACTGGGCACATGCAGAGCTAATCAGAGGCTCTTCTCAAAGAAATTTGAAATCAGGGTCAAGGGAAAGAGACTTAGGTTCTCCCCTGACTAGTTTTGTGATATTTGGGTTTGAGAGCCACGGGCTGCAGGTTCTGCTGCGAGAACTGGGGAGCAACAAAAGTCAGTCTACAGAGAACGAGGTGGAAATGGCAGAAGAAGCAGTGATATGAGTTGAAGAGAACTATGCCTGAGTTCACAATGTTTCTCTGCTTCCCGATGTTTCTGAGGCCATGTGTGCTCCCCGCTGCGGGATCCCATTAGGTAAGGTTCTCTTTAGAAATGAAAAGATACTCCTTTGTTTGTACTTTGAGTTCGTTTTGCAACTTGAAACCAGGACGTCAAAGTTTGTCCTACAGATGAGTTTTCCCTGTGTTATCTTGGGGGCATTCATGGCTTCTTCCATTAGGCTAGTTTTAACTACTTCTGATTTATATACGGTAAAAATTAATTCATGACATAAGTGTATCAAGTGAAAGTAAAAAATCTCCCTGTAGCCTCAGTCCCAAAAAACCCTTAATAGTACCTTTTGTCCCCTAAGAAAATTTTTATGACTATGCCAGCAGATGTAGTTATATCTTGTTTTACATAAATAGTGTCATTTTATAAATATCTTGCAGCTACTTTTTCTCATATAGTGAATCAGCTTGGATGTGTTCCGGTGTCAGAAACATAGATGAATCTTATCACTTCTACGAGCTGCCTGATATTGCATCGTAAAGGAATACTGTAATTACTTTAATAAATACCCTGGGATTTAGGTGGCTTTTAGTTCTTTAGTTTTACAATCAGTTCTGCAAAGTCTTGCCCATATATCTTTGCAGACATTTTGTGAGCTTATTTGAAATATAAATTCCTAAGTTGTGATTGCTGGGGCCCATGACTTAGGCATTTTTAAGGCCAGTGAATATTGTTTAGCTGTCCCCCTTCAGCCTTCCATGAGTGTAACTCTGAAGAAAGGAGCATTAAAGCCTCCTCTACATGGGGCCAGAAAGGGTGAGGCATAGTGAGTCAGAGGAAGCGCAGAACCTTGAAGGGCAAAAGGGAATAAATACAGTTTTGTGTGACAGAAACCAAAAGATGTTCAACTCTTCCCCATCTGATAGAGCCCAGGTCAGTGAGTTGTTAATGGACCACACCGAGTCACTGCGATATAGATTCACATTCACCCACATCCTGCTTGGGGTGGTGAGATGTGACAACTAACCCCCATCCCTCTGTGGGTTAGAATTCATGTACTCAGGAGCTACTCGGAGATAGGAATCCTTCCTCCAGCCTACGGCCCCCTCCCAGAAGTCTTTCTGCACAAAAATTGGGAAACAGTGGGAATTCCTCTACCAGTTAAAGGTTTAAATGGCACTTAGTGGCTTAGAAAGTACTTTTCAGTCCTTGTAGGACTCCGGGGTAGCTTTAACTATAATACCCATTTTACAGATGAGGAAACTAAAAACCAAAAGTATTTGGTAACTCTCCCACAGTAATAGAACCAGTAAGTTTCTAAGTCTGGATTCAAACCAAGGCCTTTGCCTTACAAAACAACAAGCTGCTTTTTAAGCAGTGCCACTTACCTGGAATAGCTGTTTCTGACCCCCAAAATAAGCCATTTATTTGTAGCTAGGACAAGCCATTTGTTAAGTGACAATTAGCTTTTCAGTTGGGTATTTGGGAGTCACAGAAACAGCCCCAGGGAGCCAGCAGGGACTTGCTGTGGTTTGAATGTTCGAGGTTCCTCCCTCAGGTTACTGGGTCAAAACCCACCACCTGTTAGGAAAGAACGAATTCCACTTAGCTGAGAGTTTATTGAGCACAAGTTCTCATTAACGAGATGAGTAAATGCTTCTGATAATTAGCCAAGAAGTCCTAAATTAGCAAAGCTTTCTGAGAAATTTTGACATGTTAGGAAACTCTTAGAACTATAAAACTGGTGTTCTGCAGCCTCCTACCACCACACACACACACACACACACACACACACAGCTACCAAAGGTCATTCTTAAATTTCCTTGTGGTTTGAGTTCTGTTGCCCAATCAGCAGCAGTAAATGTTGGCCCACAGGGGCACACCACTCTGTCCGGTTGCCCTGGGTCTCCGTTGGGAAACACAGTTCCCTCCAGTGACAAGTTTGCCTTGCAATTATAAGTGTTAAAAATAGATGTGCACAAGCAAGAGGAACAACCATGGGAAGTGGGTTTTGGCATTTCCTTTGGTCATCTGTGCATCTGTTACCCACTAACTGATTTCTAGAATGTGATTACAGGTAGTTTACAGTAACAATTCTGTACCAAATGCCTAATTAAAAAAGATAGATGACTCTTCAGGGGTACAAAGACACACTCTGGTGAAGAATTGAAGAAACTATCAGGATGATTGAGACTCTAAAATAAATCAGCATAGATTATAGGCTAAAATATTCAGGGTGTTCTCCCTTCCTTCCATTCTTCTCAATCTGCATGCCCTCCAGGGATGAGGTCTTTCAGAACTACGAGGATGAGGTCATCACATTCTCGCGACACCACAGCTCCAGTCCAGGCCTAGACGTCTCCACTGGGCTCAAAACTTGTTTAGCCAACTGCCCTTGACATTGCCAACGATGGTCTAAGGGTCTCAGACTCATCCTACACAAAACAGAACTCTGGTGCGGGGCAGGGGTGACTCCAAGTAACTACTCCTTCGCTGTTTTTCCTCCAAATGAGTAAATGGTCCCCTTATTCACACAGTAGCTCAAACCCTCCCTTAGGAATCGTCCTTGATTCTTTTTCCCTCCTGTCCAATTCATCAGCAGCCTGATGTACATCTCTGTACACCCACAGCTGCTTTTCCAGTCTAAGCAGTGTCCTTTTCTCACCTCAACTATTAAAATACCATGGCCCTTGCTCCTGTTTCCTGACAGTCCGTCCCCTTGCTAAAACCCTCTCATGTCTTTTCATCGCACTTAACCAGGTACAAATGCCTTATCAAGACCTGCAGCAGTCCTCAGGCCCCAGCTGCTACCCACCTTTCTGACTCACCTCACCGCACCCCGGGGTGCTCACGTGACCCACTGGCCGGGCTTCTGTCCCTGACCTGCTGTGCTTGTCCTGTAGGGCATTTGCTTCCTCCTCTGCCTGGAGTGCTCTTTGCCCAGACCTTACCCAGGCTGGTTCCCGCTGCCGTCCAGTCCTCGGGTCAACCGCTGCCCCCTCAGGCCTTCCTGGAGCTCCCACGCCCTCATCACCCACCCCACGGTCGCAGCCCCATGCGCCACCTCACCATGTCTTACTTTCCACATGGTTCCCATCACTACCTGAACTTGCTCTTGTCTTCTTTTTAATTTTTGGTCTCTTCCACGAGAAGGTGAATTTGTTGAGGGTTGGAGACCTTTTCTAACTCATCCCTGAATTCCCAAAGCCTGGCCTGAGTTGAATGGACACTAGACTAACTGTAGGTACGGGTGGAGTCTGTACGATGGTTAACCCAGGCAGAAGGAGGCTGCGTGACTCCAAATAAGAAGTGTCACTGTGTGTCTGACCTCCGGCTCATCCAGGAACTTGTGGAGAGATGAAGATTCCCTCCAGGGCTGCCTGCTCTGTTGAGGCAGTTTTGTTACAAACAATCCATCTTGCTGTTTCATGATCCCAGACACATAAAGAACCAGAAAGCTTGTGACAGAGTCATGTATTCATTTACGCTGCAAATATTTATTGAGAGTTTCCTATATGCAGACACTGGGGCTGGCAGTGAGAATGCAGTGGTGAAGGAAACAAATGGTCTCTGCCCTCGTGGAATGCAAACTGCAGAAGGAGATGCAGTGAACAATTCTCTGCACAGAGAAATGTGTGATTATTTTGTGACGGGAACGAGGAGGACAGCACAGGATGCTGTGACGGCACATCCCATGTGCCCTGGAGATTCAGAAAAGGACTCCCTGAGGAGCAGCCACATTGTGCTGGTGCCGAGGCAAACCTCCAGGCAGAGCAGCCGCCGCCAGGCAGGCCTCGGCCCCGTCTCAGTCTTTCCCTCTGTTGCCGTTTACTAGAAAGGAGGGCATGTTCCCTACATAAGCAGCACAAGGCTCTCTGCACAGACACCGCTGCATCTAACAACTGGTCTTGTAGGGCCTACCTGGAGCAGCAAGGGGAAAGGCAGATGGCCCACCCGAGCCCGCTTATCTGTGATGTGCTCACCCTTGTCTTTGCATTTGCTCATTGAAAATCCGTGCGGAGCCAAGAACCTATCCGGTCAGGAAAGATACCACCGCAACAACTAGTACTACTACCCCACCACCATGAGCACCCCCAGCGAGCGACCGCTTAGAGCTGTGTACCAGCCGGTGCCCAGAGCATTCCTGTCCTGATCGCCTTCCAGCCTTAGCACGATGCAACCAATGTCCCTTCTGAGGTGAGAAAGCTGATAGAGAATTTAAGTACCTTGCTCAGTGTCACAGCAGAGCATGACAAACCCAGAATTAAAACCCAGGTCCACCAGCCCACTCTCAGCCACCCCTCTTAAGCACCTCTCTGTGGTAGAAGTCACTAGCTGGAACTTTCTCCAGAGCAACCTGACTTGTTCAAGAGGTTGAATTAGACGCATCTCGGGTCCTGCAATCTCTGCGGTGAGCTGGGATGGGAGGCGATGCCTCACTTACATTCAAGGCTTCGGGTCACTCGGTCATACCGGATGTGAATACTCCGGTGTAATCTGTTTACCAGCCACATTTTGTACTTTGGAGGCACAGTGTACTGTGAAGATAAGACCTCGTTCATTCTGAGAAAATTTGTTTGAGTCAGAAACCGTTGTGACCATTTTGTAGATAAGGCAACTGAGGCAGAGGTCGAACAAACCAGGATAGCCCAGATCCCATAAGTTGTTTCAGAGGCAGATGATAAACTGCAGGTCCCATCTCGTGGGACTTAGGCTGGTCAGCCAGCACCCCCCGAGCCTCAGCTTCCTCACCCACACCAGGAGGGGCCTAGGCAGAGCTTGTCTGAGAACTGCCCTGTTCCCCAAACTATCGGTACCTAGCACTGGGTGTAGCACGCACCAGTTTTCTCTGCGTGCCCAACAAGCGTGCTCTTTCCTTTCGGCACCAGGAACACTGGCAGGGAGCCACCCTTCCTCAGGAGCCCAAGTGCAGCTCCCCTGCCAGGGGAGGGCAGGGTGTGTGGCTCATTACCCGTGCTGCAAGCAACGTAGGAGGCATGGTTTCCCAAAGGAAAATGAAGGTGTCATTAAGCAAAACCCACCCATATCCTCCACAAGGGACTGCTCCTCAGCTGCTGAGGACGTACACTTTCTTCAAATCTGGATGCTAGAAGCCCCAGGCCAAGCTCAGGAGAAAGGGAGATCCCTTCAAACAGGAAGGCAGGAGGGGCATTTCAGGAGAACAAAGGGCAAAGAGTCCTCAGTGACCTACTTGAGGTTCCAAGTGAGGCTCCGGGAGGGAAAGCAGACCACTTTGCTCGTCCTTTACGCGTCTCTCTAACCTCTCAGCTCCTTTCCTCCAGAGTCTGTACCAGCTGGTCCTCTCATTGTAAAAGGAAAAGTTGTTTTGTTTTTACATTTTCCAAACAATGTTATTTATAAGGAAGGACTCTACTGTCTCCTCTTCCTTTAAGGAATGAAGAAAAAAAAAATCTGGACTAATTTAAGGCCATTTAGGTGAGAGGTAACAAATGGGACACTAAACCAGGAAGGAATGAGTGAGGCGATGGGAAGTGTATCGGGGGTGGTACTCGGATGAGTGGCCACACGGGTGCCCGGGGACTGACTCGGGACTCTGACATGTGCTGCTCAGCTGGTACGTGGAGTCTGTGTAGTTGAATTCATTGCCAACATTTAAACACTGGAGTATTTCATATAAAAAGATTTTGCATGGGAGCACCAGGCTCAGGCTGAGGAGCAGCCCTTCCCTCTGGAAGCCTACTTCTCAGTAAGGCTGTGACCTAAGGGCTGGGCCCCCAGAGCCATCTACGTTTTGCCCCCGCTGTTCTAGATTTTCTGCTGCAGCGATGGCAGCTGCCAGGAACCAATGTGCACATTTCGCTGAGCTTTCGTGCATCCCTGAGCTGCTGCTAAGGATGTTGTCAGAACCTGGGTTATTCATCTTGTCGTGCTTTGTCAGCCCTCACGTTGAGGAAGAGAACCTAAATCAATACCCAGACGAGTTGGAGAAAATAAGATCCACTATAGATGGAGTTCACTTTCACTTCGGTTTCGCCTGGAGTTTAGTATGAACAGCTTGAAGGAAGATGAGTCAGTGAGGATGGAATGGTAGGAAATTAAGAACTGCACGCTGCCAAAGATCTGCGAGGCAGAGGACACAGTCAGCTTCTAGAAACTTCCAGAGCCTGTATGGGGAACAGTGGAAGACAAGGTGCTGGTGAAAACTATGAGCCTCACTAAGGAACTAGAGAGCAATCCAGACATTGTATCAGTGTGTCAGGCATTCTCCTAGGCTTTGGAAAGGCTGAGCATGGGAGATGAGTAGAAGTTTAGTTTTAACTTATTTTTGTTGGTGGTGGGTTTTTTTGTTGTTTTTTGTTTGTTTTTTTGTTTAGTCGGTTAATATTAACTTTTATTTAGAGGTGGAAATAACAGAAAAAGAAAATTTCCAATTTTATGCAGGTGATAAGTGGAATGTAAGAGATTCAAAACCATTTCTATGAAACTAAATCACATTCTTTTTTTATAGTATGACTGGGGCCATGTACAAGTAATGACTATATATTATGCATAATAGGATTTTTTTCTTTAATTTTTTATTAAGGAATTATTGATATACACTCTTATGAAGGTTTCACATGAAAAAACAACATGGTTACTACTTTTACCCATATTATCAAGTCCCCACCCATACCCCAATGCAGTCACTGTCCATCAGTGTAGTAAGATGCCACAGATTCACTATTTGCCTTCTCTGTGCTACACTGTTTTCCCCGTGATCCCCCACACCATGTGTACTAAACACAATACCCCTCAATCCCCATCTACCTCCCTCCCAACCTGCCCTCCCACATCCCCCCCTTTTGGTAACCACTAGTTCTTTCTTGGAGTCTGTGAGTCTGCTGCTGTTTTGTTCCTTTAATTTTGCTGTGTTGTTGTACTCCACAAATGAGGGAAATCATTTGGCACTTGTCTTTCTCCGCCTGGCTTATTTCACTGAGCATAATATCCTCCAGCTCCATCCATGTTGTTGCAAATGGTAGGATTTGTTTCTTTCTTATGAGTGAATAGTATTCCATTGTCTATATGTACTACCTCTTTATCCATTCATCTACTGATGGACACTTAGGTTGCTTCCATATCTTGGCTATTGTAAATAGTGCTGCAATAAACATAGGGGTGCATATGTCTTTTTGAATTTGAGAAGTTGTATTCTTTGGGTAAATTCCAAGGAGTGGGATTCCCAGGTCAAATGGTATTTCTATTTTTAGTTTTTTGAGGAACCTCCATATTGCTTTCCACAATGGTTGAATTAGCTTACATTCCCACCAGCAGTGAATTAGCTTAGGTTCCCCTTTCTCCACATCCTCGCCAGCATTTGTTGTTCTTAGTCTTTTTGATGCTGGCCATCCTCACTGCTGTGAGGTGGTATCTCACTGTGGTTTTAATTTGCATTTCCCTGATGATTAGTGATGTGGAGCATCTTTTCATGTGTCTGTTGGCCATCTGAATTTCTTCTTTGGAGAATTGTCTCTTCATATCCTCTGCCCATTTTTTAATCGGGTTATTTGCTTTTTGGGTGTGGAGGCATGTGAGTTCTTTATATATTTTGGGTGTTAGCCCCTTTTTCGATATGTCATTTACAAATATATTCTCCCATACTGTAGGATGCCTTTTTGTTCTGTTGATGGTGTCCTTTGCCATACAGAAGATTTTTAGTTTGATGTAGTCCCATGTGTTCATTTTTGCTTTTGTTTCCCTTGCTCAAGGAAATGTGTTCAGGAAGAAGTTGCTCATGCTTATATTCAGGAGATTTTTGCCTATGTTGTCTTCTAACAGTTTTATGGTTTCATGACTTACATTCAGGTCTTTGATCCATTTCGAGTTTACTTTTGTGTATGGGGTTAAAGAATAATCCAGTTTCATTCTCTTGCATGTAGCTGTACAGTTTTGCCAACACCAGTTGTTGAAGAGGCTGTCATTTCCCCATTGTATGTCCATGGCTCCTTTATCATATATTAATTGACCATATATGGTTGGGTTTATATCAGGGTTTTCTAGTCTGTTCCATTGGTCTATGTGGCTGTTCTTGTACCAGTACCAAATTATCTTAATTACTGTGGCTTTGTAGCAGAGCTTGAAGTTGGGGAGAGTAATCCCCCCCGCTTTATTCTTCTTTCTCAGGATTGCTTTGGCTATTCGGGGTCTTATGTGGTTCCATATGAATTTTAGAATGATTTTATCTAGTTCACTGAAGAATGATGTTGGTATTTTGAAAGGAATTGCATTAAATCTGTAGATTGCTTTAAGCAGGCTGGCCATTTTGGCAATATTAATTCTTTCTATCCATGAGCATGGGATGTGTTTCCATTTATTGGTATCTTCTTTAATTTCTCTCATGAGCGTCTTGTAGTTTCCAGGGTATAGGTCTTTCACTTCCTTAGTTAGGTTTATTCCTAGGTATTTTATTCTTCTTGATGCAATTGTGAATGGAATTGTTTTCCTGATTTCTCTTTCTGCTAGTTCATTGTTAGTATATAGGAATGCCACAGATTTCTGCATATTCATTTTGTATCCTGCAACTTTGCTGAATTCAGATATTAGATCTACCAATTTTGGAGTGGATTCCTTAGGGTTTTTTATGTACAGTATCATGTCATCTGCAAACAGGGACAGTTTAACTTCTTCCTTGCCAATCTGGATGCTTTTTATTTCTTTGTGTTATCTGATTGCCGTGCTAGGACCTCCAATACTATGTTGAATAGAAGTGGGAAGAGTGGGCATCCTTGCCTTTTTCCCGATCTTAAAGAAAAAGCTTTCAGCTTCTCACTGTCAAGTATAATGTTAGCTATGGGTTTGTCATAAATAGCCTTTATTATGTTGAAATGCTTGCCCTCTGTACCCATTTTGTTGAGAGTTTTTATCATGAATGGGTGTTGAATTTTGTCAAATGCTTTTTCGGCATCCATGGAGATGATCATGTGGTTTTTGTCCTTCTTTTTGCTGATGTGGTGGATGATGTTGATGGATTTTCGAATGTTGTACCATCCTTGCATCCCTGGAATAAATCCTACTTTATCATGATGGATGATCTTTTTGATGTATCTTTGAATTCGGTTTGCTAATATTTTGTTGAGTATTTTTGCATCTATGTTCACCAGGGATATTGGTCTATAATTTTCTTTTTTGTGGTGTCTTTGGTTTTGGTATTAGAGTGATGCTGGCCTCATAGAATGAATTTGGAAGTATTCCCTCTTCTTCTACTCTTTGGAAAACTTTAAGGAGGATGGGTATTAGGTCTTCACTAAATGTTTGATAAAATTCAGCAGTGAAGCCATCTGGTCCAGGAGTTTTGTTCTTAGGTAGGTTTTTGATTACCAATTCAATTTCGTTGCTGGTAATGTCTGTTCAGATTTTCTGTTTCTTTCTGGGTCAGCCTTGAAAAGTTGTATTTTTCTAGAAAGCTGTCCATTTCTTCTAGGTTATCCAGTTTGTTAGCATATAATTTTTCATAGTTTTCTCTAATAATTCTTTGTATTTCTGTGGTGTCCATAGTGACTTTTCCTTTCTCACTTCTGATTCTGTTTATGTGTATAGACTCTCTTTTTTTCTTGATAAGTCTAGCTAGGGGTTCATCTATTTTGTTTATTTTCTCAAAGAACCAGCTCCTACTTTCATTGATTCTTTCTATTGTTTTATTCTTCTCAATTTTATTTATTTATGGTCTAATCTTTATTATGTCCCTCCTTCTACTGACTTTGAGCCTCATTTGTTCTTCTTTTTCTAGTTTCATTAATTGTGAGTTTAGACTGCTCATATGGGATTGTTCTTCTTTCCTGAGGTAGGCCTGTATTGCAATATACTTTCCTCTTAGCACAGCCTTCACTGCATCCCACAGATTTTGCAGTGTTGAATTATTGTTGTCATTTGTCTCCATATATTGCTTGATCTCTGTTTTTATTTGTTCATTGATCCATTGGTTATTTAGGAGCATGTTGTGAAGCCTTCATGTGTTTATGGGATTTTTCATTTCCTTTGCATAACTTATTTCTAGTTTCATACCTTTGTGATCTGAGAAGCTGGTTGGTACAATTTCAATCTTTTTGAATTTACTGAGGTTCTTTTTGTGGCCTAATATATGACCTATTCTTGAAAATGTTCCATGTGCACTTGAGAAGAATGTGTATCCTGTTGCTTTTGGATGGAGTGTTCTGTAGATGTCCATTAGGTCCCTCTGTTCTAATGTGTTGTTCAGTGCTTCTGTCTCCTTGCTTATTTTCTGCCTGGTTGATCTGTCCTTTGGAGTGAGTGGAGTATTTAATCTCCTAGAATGAGTGCATTGCATTTTATTTCCCCTTTTAATTCTGTTAGTATTTGTTTTGCATATGTAGGTGATCCTGTATTGGATGCATAGATATTTATAATGGTTATATCTTATTGTTGGATTGACCCCTTTATCATTATGTAATGTCCTTCTTTGTCTCTTGTGACTTTCTTTGTTTTGAAGTCTATTTTGTCTGATACAAGTACTGAAACTCCTTCTTTTTTCTCCCTATTAGTTGCATGAAATATCTTTTTCCATCCCTTCACTTTCAGTCTGTGTATGTCTTTAGGTTTGTAGTGAGTCCCTTGAAGGCAACATATAGATGGGTCTTGTTTTTTATCCATTCAGTGACTCTGTGTCTTTGGATTGGTGCATTCAAACCATTTACATTTAGGGTGATTATTGATAGGTATGTACTTACTGCCACCATTTACATTTAGGGTGATTATCGATAGGTACATACTTATTTCCATTGCAGGCTTTAGATTCGTGGTTACCAAAGGTTCAAGGTGAACTTCCTTACTATCTAAGAGTCTAACTTAACTCACTTAATGTGCTATTATAAACACAGTCTAAAGGTTCTTTTTTTCTCCTCCTTTTTCTTCCTCCTCCATTCTTTATATATTAGGTATCATATTCTGTACTCTTTGTCTCTCCCTTGATTGACTTTGGGGATAGTTGATTTAATTTTCCATTTGCTTAGTAATTAGCTGTTCTACTTTCTTTACTATGGTTTTATTATCTCTGGTGGCAGCTATTAAACCTTAGGAACACTTCCATCCATAGGAGTCCCTCCAAAATACACTGTAGAGATGGTTTTTGGGAGGTAAATTCTCTCAGCTTTTGCTTATCTGAAAATTGTTTAATCCTTCCTTCAAATTTAAATGATAACCTTGCCAGATAAAGTATTCTTGGTTTGAGGCCCTTCTGCTTCATTTTATTAAATACATCACCCCACTCCCTTCTGTCCTGTAAGGTTTCTGCTGAGAAGTCTGATTATAGCCTGATGGGCTTTCCTTTGTATGTGACCTTATTTCTCTCTCTGGCTGCTTTTAATAGTCTGTCCTTATCCTTCATCTTTGCCATTTTAATTGCTATATGTCTTGGTGTTGTCTTCCTTGAGTCCCTTGTGTTGGGAGATCTGTGCATCTCCATGGCCTGAGAGACCGTCTCCTTCCCCAGATTGGGGAAGTTTTCAGCAATTACCTCCTCAAAGATACTTTATATCCCTTTTTCTCTCTCTTCTTCTTCTGGTACCCCTATAATACGAATATTGTTCCATTTGGATTGGTCACACAGTTCTCTCAATATTCTTTCATTCTTAGAGATCCTTTTTTCTCTCAGTGCCTCAGCTTCTTTGTATTCCTCGTCTCTAATTTCTATTTCATTTATCATCTCCTCCACTGTATCTAATCTGCTTTTAAAACTTTCCATTGTATGTTTCATTTCTGATACTGTGTTCTGTAATGATTGCATTTCCTTCTGGAATTCATTCCTGAGTTCTTGAATATTTTTCTGTACCTCCATGAGCCATGTTAATGATTTTTATTTTGAAATCCTTTTCAGGCAGATTCATGAGGTCGATTTCATTTGAATCTTTTTCAGGGGTTGTATTCATAATTTTACTCTGAACCATGTTCCTTTGGCATTTCATATTTGTATATGGCGCTCTCTAGTGCCCAGAAGCTCTACTCTCTGGAGCTGCTCATTCCCTGAAGCAATATTGGGGGTCACAGGGGAGTGGGAGTGGTATTGGTGCCCGGGGAGAGGAAAAAGCTGTTTCCTGCTTCCTGGCTGCTATGCCTGTCTCCACTGCCAGAACCAGTGGGCTGAGCACACAGGTATAAGCCTCTGTGCTTTGCGTTTATAGTTCCTGTAGACGGGGCTTCCCTCTGGCTGGCCTAATGCCAGGGTAGGATTTGCCGGTTTGCCAGCCAGCTAGGGCTGGCTGGGAGAAAGGCTCAGTAGGCTGCGTATCACGGAGGGGTTCCTTGGAGCTCTGTAGCCAGCCATGTAGCTGGAGCTCCTGAAAATCGTGAAAGTTCCCAACCTGCTGGGCAGAGTGCACCTGGACAATTTTGTCTACCTGTCCTTTCTCCTGAGCAGTAAGCTTTGTGCAATCCTTCCCCCTTTAGCAGCCCTCTTGCTGTTAGGAAGCCTCTCAGACTGACTGCTTTTCTTTAGTCCCAGAGCAGCCAGATGTGGATCCCTGCTTTCCACAAGTGGCTGGAATCTCAGCCTCTCCAGGTATTCTGCCTGTCTTAGCTTTCCAACCCCCTATTCATGAGAGTACCATGAAAACACCTTGAAATGTAGGTTTGTGCTCCCAGATCAGATCTCTGGAGTTAGGCATTCAGCAGTCCCCATTTGTTTCTCTTCTTCCCACTGGTGAGCTTGGGTAGGGAAGGGCTTGGGTCCTGCCGGGCCATGGCTTTGGTACATTACTCTGTTCCATGAGGTTTATTCTTTTCTCCAGGTGTATGCAGTCTGGTGCAGTCCTCTTTCCTGTTGCTCTTTCAGGATTAGTTGTATTAATTATATTTTCGTATTATATGCGATTTTAGGAGGAAGCCTCTGTCTCACCTCTCACGCTGCCATCTTTAATCCTCCTGAACTGAGTTTCAGAAGCAGAGTTCACCACCTAGCTTTAACTTATTTTTATTTGTTTTAGTTTACTTAAATTTTGGCCTAACTTTTCCCTGAATCTCTGTAGGATATGACAGTCAATCCTGCAATAGTAATCTCAGAGGTTGAGACAGAGTAGCTTTTGACACATGTAACAGACTCATACCATGGGAGGAAAAGCCACCCAATGAGTAAAAAGTTTTTTATCACCACCCCACATATGTATATTTGTTTGTTTGAAATACACATATATAATGATATATAATATTTTTATTAATATTGCCTTTTATACATTATAAAATGTACAAAGAAATGGACAAGCTGAAAAGAATGACATTTTTTATTTTTACTTATTTATTTTTCACTATTTGTGAAAATAAAGGTCTTAATATTTCCCTGCCACCCTGAAATGAATTGTCCTGGGCACATTCTGGGGTGTGTCATCCCACAGTGGGATGGATTAAGTACAGGAGTATGCCAGTCACCTAAAACGGCTGTGGGGCTGTATGGTGAGATTATCAGAGGTTCACAGGCTGCAGATTCAGCACCTTCCCAAGGCTGTAAGGTCCCAAGGGGTCCCCTGACCCACTTCACTCCAAGAGCACAGAGTGATCTTTCCAAAAGATCGTACTAATGAGTAAGTAGTAAAGCAACTACTTCTAAACTACACTTAGGGAGTAAAATAAACCAACCCTTCGGCGGTTGTCCTTGCATGTCACCATGGGGCACATCCTCCAAGGCCCTGCCTCTGTAGCGCCTCCTCCCCAGCTTCCCCCACTGCCCCCTCTCCCCTGTGGCTTCTTCCAGTACTGCAGGTGCCCAGGCTCCACACTCAGCTGTTCCCTCTGCTCCGAAGGTCCTTTGCCCATTCTTCATCCTGAATGACCCTTCCCTGAGCCTCCCATTCTAAATCTAGTCATCCATTAATATTTTCTCACCACATTTAAAATTTGTCCTCTGTAGCACTTAATAATAACTTAGCATCACACATATATTTGTGTGCTTTCTGCTTAATGTCTATCTTCCTGGTAAACTCTAAGCTCTACAAAGAGAAGATACATGGGGCATTTGTGGCCCATGTGGCCCAGCAAGTGGACAGCATTTAGCATATGCTCAATAAAGATTTATTAGAGGAAAGAGAAGAAATTAAAGAAGGAAAAAATTGATTCCTCCACGAGTATATAGGCACATACATATATATTTTCAGGCTACCAAGAAAGACAAATTTCCGAGGGATAGATTCTGACAGAAATGTTGGTGAGGTTCCCTAATAATACTGGCTGCTGAGAAGACACACCATCAAGTGTGTTTGTAATTACAGGAGAAAGAAAAATATGTCAACTAAGCTGGGCCAGCAGTTTTCTTTTTAAAGTGCTCAAAAGAAGTAATGCGAGTATTTTTATGTTCTTGACTCATGATAAATACTAAAAAAAAGTATTTGTTGAAAGATTGAATGAATGAACAAATGATTGAACAAGGTGTAAGAGCCCGGAAAATATTAAACATACCAAAATAACGAAAATAATGTTTAGTGACCATAAACTAGCTAAATAAATATAGTAGGGAAATAGAAATGATGCCATCAAATAATAACACATTAGAAATAGGAGAGTAGGAAGTGTCTATGTAATGGTTACTTTGTGCCAGACAGCACTTCAGAAACTTTACATTTACTAACTCATTTAGTTCCCACCACCATCCTTATAAATTCTATTATTGTCCCCCTCTGATAGGCAAGGAAACGGAGGCACAGTGAGTTCCCAGGGTGCCCCCTGTCCTGCAGATGGTGTCAGCATTCCAGTCCAGGGCCCCTGGCCCCAGTGGCTGTGGTCTGAACCCCCGTGCTGATGCTCCTGCTTCATTAAATGAAAGTCTGTACACATGCTGTGCCATCGGCTGTTTCAAAGAGCTAATTCCTTCTCGCCCATAGCCCAGAAGGAACTTTATTTCAAATTTTTATTTTTATGGTATTTAAAAAAAAAGGGGGTGCCAGTCTTTGAAGTTATAAATGTGTCTTGAAAAGGGATGAAAACCCTGACTTTCTAGAGGAATGTGGCTGAATGCCACCCAAATATGATACATCTTTTTTCAATTTGTATTTTCTGTCTCCTAAATCGGAGTCCCTGTGAGGACCCGGGGACTCAGCAGCGACCCAGACCATAGTTCCTGCCCTCAGGAAGCTTGTGATTGAGTCCGGGAGCAAGACTGTGAACAAGTAACTCCTCATTAACTTCTGTGGTGAGAGCAGCTAGGGAAGAAGCGTCAGGGTGCTGCGTGCGGGCGGAGGCCAGCTGTGGGGAGCGTTTCCAGGGGGCGGAGGCCTCCAGAGCCTAGTCTCAGCCCTCAGCACGGTTGGTGCACGGGCCAGAGGAGACACTGCCCCTTCCGTACCAGAGGTGTGGCACTGGGAGAATCACAGCATCTCAGAGTGCCTCCTGTTCCACACCTGTCACATGTGGGTAATAGTAATGCTCCTTGCATGAATGTATTGTGAGGATTAAAGGAGATTTTTGTGCAGCACTTAGAACGGCCTCGAAGGTTATCGGCAGTCAGTAAGTATGAGCTGCTGTCATCATTACGAGTAGTATAATAGTAGTATCCCAAAACCAGAAATCTGAATCTAATAAAATTAGAAAGATATGAAGGGAGGATATCAATATGAGGGAATGCTTTAAAGCTCCTAACAAAGATGACTTCTCATACCAAATCACTGAGGGATTTGCTGATGCACCTGCAGGATCTGCAAAATGGCTTTCCTCGAAGTGTCCCTGCATCTCTCCATGCTCCTCCGAAGTCGGAATTCCTAGAGTCAGAGAGAGAAGAATCTATTTTGGCTTTTCCCTGAAATTGACTTGAGTGAAACTGGTGCCCCGGACACTGCATTCTGATATTTCAGAGTTTAATGAAATAATTTGGGGTTTCTAGAAAGGGTCTTGGTTGCCTCTCTGCCTTTTGCCAAACTTCACTGTATTATTATTATTAAATGGTGGTAACCATAATTTTAATTCTATATCCTTTTAAGTAACTTTACAAATTTTTAATTTCAGGATTTATCATTCCTTTAAAACACAACAAAATTATATTCAAACCAATCCATATTCTTTCTTTTCATTGTGGCTAGATAACATGTTGCCTTGAATTTTATTTTGCGTTTGCCAGGTTTCTAGATTTCCCATATCAGAAAATTAATTGGAGGTTCCTGTTTTCTAGACTAAATATAAAAAGTCGTAACAGAGTGAAACTTCCTGGGAGCATCACCCCGCCTGCCGTGTGGTGTCCCAGCAAGTTCTCAGGCCTGTCCCAGATGGGAGAGACGGGGACATACCCACCACAGGGCCTTGCGTGGAGGTGAGGGTGGGAGGGCAGAGGGAGTTGATCACCAGGCCTGAACAAAGGAAGAGAAATATTTACACTTCTCATGAGTCATCAAGTCAGGTCTCTTCAGCGTGCTAGGGGGCCCCTGAACTTTGAAACTTGGATTTAGTCCAGACATGAAATATGGAAAGGCACTCTTTAAGCAATGCTTTTCCTTCACCGCTGCTGGTTTGCATCTCTTTCATCTCAGCTGAGACACAAGACAGGTTCTTGTAACCACTCCCTGCGATTGCCGCACTAACAAAATTGTTTATGTGGAAATAAGGATGATTTGGGAATCCAAGGGCCCGTGGACACTGTAAACTAGAAAATGTCTTAATGTCCACAAGATTGTCCATATGGCCATGGTTCCATCTAGATGCCGAGTCTTATTCAGTTCAGTCGTGGCATGTTTGACTGTGCTCAGTGCTAGTGTCTGTTTAGTGAGCAAAGAATTAGATCTCTGTTTACATGAGGACATGGTGTCGGTCATGTGAGTGGCCAGGAAGATGGCTCAGAGTGGTAACAGAAAGCACATGCACGCGCACGGGCA
Source organism: Phataginus tricuspis (assembly GCA_029783875.1). NCBI lineage: Eukaryota > Metazoa > Chordata > Mammalia > Pholidota > Manidae > Phataginus > Phataginus tricuspis. The sequence continues at coordinate 31,789,128 of JAQQAC010025234.1, read as the reverse complement.
CGTGCCCAAAAACTCTTCCAAAATCCCTGCAGTTGCCGATGAAGGGCCTGCTGCTTCGAACCCTGGAATCCCAAACTGCCTGCGTGGACACAGCTGTCCCTAGCAGTTGGGCTTCTGCTGTCCCCATCCCCAGAGAAAGGAGCTGAAATCCCACAGAAAGCAGAAAAGTTTGTGCTAAGAAACCTCCCAACACTCTTTCTCCTTTAAGCAAATCCTCCCCACAAAAGAAAGATACATTATTTGTATTTTCAGTTGACTATTTATCCACATTTCCTGCTGATGAGTCATTTATGCAGTTTACTGAGAACAAAAGCACTGCAAAATTCAGGATCGAAGATGCAAAATCAACGTAAACTCCCAAATAGATGTGGGTTAAGAATTTAATCAGCAACCAGAGCAGTCAGCACACCGGGACGGTACTGCTAGGAAGGCTGGCTTTCCGGATGCTTCCCTGGGGTCAGCACAGCCTGCCTCTGTGGAGCACCTCTGTTGGTTTTGCTCGTCAAATACTTAAAACAAAGCACACACCATTATTTGGTCAAGGAACCAAACTGTATTTGCCTGGGGTGCATGTGAGGGAGGGTCTCAGGCTTGTTCCGAGACACGTACGGGAAAGGCATGTGTTTGTCTCTGTATATAAGATGCCTGAGTTGAGGGAAGACCGTAGGAAAATTGCCCCAAGTCTACAACGTGCAAAGGCAGAGAGAAGCACCAGGCCTCACCGTGAGACTGCCTGTCATGCATCTGGGGGAACAGATGTGAGATCCCCACATACACCCTAAGTGGCTGGCTAAGCATCCCACATACATACTCATTTGTCCTTTTCTAACTCTAAGACTCATTCAGCTACAAAGCTGGAGGATGGGTGTTGTTTTCATTGCTTCCTCTGTATACATTTTAGTCAACCTTTTAAAAAGTCCATCAGAGATGCAGATATGCATATATACACAATAGTTTCCCTAAAGTATCTAGAGTGTTAAAAACATCACCAGGGAGCTCAGAAATGTTACAAATGACATGTATATAGTGTGCATGTACTATGCACCTGTGTTTATTAATCTTCAAAACAATCCTATGAGAGGTTCCCACTATTACTCTTTTCACAGATGAACAAACTTGAGACCTGACTTTACCAATGTGCACAGCAAGTAAGGGGGGTCCACTTCAAGTTCTTAGTTCTTAGCCATTACTGTGCCGTCTCCCACTGAAGATGAGTCAAGGCTGCTCGCATCTGATTGTATTACCGTACCAAAGTCCTCTATTTTACAAAGAACAATTCTCCAAATTAAAAGCCTCTTGATACCATCCTCAATCCACAATCTATAAAGCACACCTTTGAATTGTCTTGTACCTGCTCTTACAAAGAGAAAACTGAACTTTTCACTCAACCAGTTGAAACACCAACTTTCACATGCTGCCTGACAGGTGAAATTCCATAATTATTTTATAGCCCCAGTCCTACCTCTGCTGTTATAACCTTCAGCCTTTAAAGGGCTGTCCCTATATAAAACCCACAAAGTTCTCTGGAACTCACCCAGTCTGCATTCACAAAGCACTCAGCCAGGTTCGTTAGCTATGTTATCACTAGCTCAGGTATCCCTGAAGGGAAAAGACATTCCTGTTCCATTCTTTCTCCTTTTACAAAAACTGCTTTCATGCAACAACATGGATGGAGCTAGAGGGTATTATGCTCAGTGAAATAAGCCAAGCCGAAAAAGACAAGTATCAAATGATTTCACTCATATGTGGAGTATAAGAACAAAGAAAAAAACCTGAAGGAACAAAACAGCAGCAGACCCACAGAACCCAAGAACGGACTAATAGTTACCAAAGGGAAAGGGACTGGGGAGGATGGGTGGGAAGGGAGGGACAAGGGGGAAAAAGGGGCATTACGATTAGCAGACGTAATGTTGGGGGAGCACGGGGAGGGCTGTACAACTCAGAGAAGACAAGTAGTGATTCTATAGCATCTCACTAGGCTGATGGACAGTGACTGTAATGGGGTTGGTGGGGGGGACCTGATGAAGGGGGTAGTTTAATCACCATAATATTGCACATGTAACTGTAGATTAATGATACCAAAATAAATTTTAAAAAAAAGAAATTGAAGTCAGGAAAAAAAAAAAACTGTTTTCAACTACCACCTCTGCCCCACCTGCTCCCACCACCTCAATCTTCTCAGATTTGCATGCTTCAAGTGCGATATTGTCAAACTAAGGTAAAAAATTCCACTGTCTTCTGAAATCACGTCTGATTGCACCAAGAGCTGAAGGAAAGGATCAGCTTTAAAAGTCCGTCCCTGTGATCTCCCCTCTCTGGTGTCTGTTCGCGCATCCTGTCTTCCCACTGTCTGTAGAAGATGACTAGTCCCGAAAGTGAGATAGTAGAATGACCCATATTAGCCTTTATTTCCTAAAGCTCAGTTTATGATATCTGGAACACGATCAGTTACATGTGAACATCTGGTTAGCAATCAAATAACCCACTCTTCTTAAATGTGTATTCATGCAGAACAGCCCCTCCTCAGCAGGGCTTTTTCTGAGTGGCTCACGGGCTCACCAGCCCCCACTCACTGCCACCCGGTTTGCCCATCTGTAAAAGTGGAGGACTGGATTAAACCATCTCTGAGGTCACTTCCAGCTCTAAGGCTTTTCGATTCTAATCTAGATTTCCATTTTCCTGTGCTAGAGTTTCCATCCATCCATGTACTATTTGTTCTAGGCAGAAGGATTAAGTAAGAACCACTGTGGATAAACTCTCTCCCCCCATGGAGCTTAAAACCTTCTCTCTTTCCTCTCAAAATAATTTGAAAGCCCATGGTAGAGCTGACCCAACAATGTCGCAGAATGAAATGAAACGTGAGTTCAAATCCCCTTACTATATATCTGGCCTTGTATAAGTCAGTTAAACTTTCTGAGTCTTTCTTTATATATAGAAGGGCCCAAAGACTCTATCATGCAGTTGCTCTGAAGAATGGCTGTGTGTGCAGAGTGCCTAGCACACAGTGAGTGCTCAGGCAAGCTAAGTTGCTGTTGTGAGCAGTAAGAGCCCTTAACGCACCCAACATGCTCCCCAGAGGCGACTCTCCTTGTCTCCGCTTAACTGACGGGATTTTTGTGACAAAGGACACCTCCTCTAACTGAATCAGGGTTTTGCGGCCCCCCCTTGTGTTGAAGTGCATGAGGTCACACTGTAACAAGCTGGTGGACTGTGCCCTGGGTCAACCTTCCATTGCTGTCAAAAGAAAGTACTGCAAAATTAGTGGCTTAAAACAACTACAGATTTATTGTCTCACAGTTCTGGATGTCAGAAGTTCGAAATGGACCTTGTTGGGCTAAAGCCAAGGTATCAGCAGAGCTGCATTCCTTCTGGAAGCTCTAGGAGAAAATCTGTTCCCTTGATTTTTCCAGCGTCTACATGCTGCCTGCATCCCTCAGCTCGGGGCCCCTTCCTCCATCTTCCACTCGAGCTGTGTGGCATCTTCCGGTCTTTCCCTCTTGCTCCTCTTTAACGTCTCTCCTCGAGTCTAGACGACCTTGGCCGGCAGTCACAGTGGGTCTACCCAGGTAATCCAGGATTTTATCTCTCTAGCTCCAGGCCGGTTGATTAGCAGTCTGAAATTCATCTGCAACCTTAATCCCCTTTGCCACGTAAGCTGACACATCCACAGACCCCAGGAACTGAGCCACCCACGTCTACGGGAGGTCATCCTTCTGGCTATCACAACTCTTCGCGAGTTCTTCTCACTCATCACCATCTTTACATCTCTGTTCTTACCCCCTTAGCTTTGCCTCTAGTCCTCTCCCTGTGGCAGCAATGCCAGGAGGGAGGGCCCGACAGAAGCACTCTGGGGGACAGACCCAGGTCGCAGACCACGCGATGAGGGGCCCGAGCCCTGGGTATCGTCACAGCCATTCTGCCCACGTCCACTGCCTGCTGTTTTTCCCTATGCAGACTCCTCACTGACACCTACTGTTCCTGACTGACGTATGAACACCTCCCCTGGACTGAAAGGACCTGCCTCCATGACGGACGCCCCCGGACACCTTGTCTGCAGCACTTGTCACATATTCAATTGTGAGCTTACATGGCTAGTATCCAGAAAATCTACCACAAAAGTCTAAAAGAGCCATGTCTTTAACATCAGACAACTTAGATTCAAATCTCAGTCCCACAGTGTATTGTGATCTCAGAAATGTTGTTTAATGGCTTTGAATTTCTATGTTCCATCTATAAAATGGGGGTAATACCTTTCTCAAAGGTCTTCCATGAGGATCAAATGAGTTAATGCATATAAAAAAAGCCCTAGCCCAGTAACCAGAATATCATAAGTCCTGAATTCATGTAAACCATATTAGAGGGGTCTTCCAGATAGTGAATACTTCAGGTTCTGTGGGTCAGATAGCCTCTGTTGCAAATATCCAACTCTGCCACAGTAGTGTGAAAACAGGCATAGACAAAAATAAATAAATAAATAAATGGGTGTAGCATGTTCCAATAAAACTTTATTTATAAGAACAAGCAGAGGGCCATACTTGGTCTAAGGCCAGTTTGCTGACCCTTGCTATGTAGGCATACATCAGAGATGACCAATTAATGTCATTGGTGCACAGTTGTCAAAGTGAACTAAACAAATATAAATGCTAAAATTCCAAACTCTCCATAATCTCCACCTAACTTTGAACTCAGAGTCAAAGTCCCTACCCTCACCTGACTGACCATGGAGACCTTTTTAATATCACATATGAATTCCTCTGCCTGTGTGAGAGGCTGACAATGGCCTCAAATTATTTGTTCCTCTTGCCTTGAATCTGGGTGGATCTTAGTGATTTGCTTGACCAATAGATGGTGGCAGAAGTGACATTTTGGGACTTTGGAGGCTAGATTATAAGAAGACTTGAAGCATAAATCAATATTAAAAAATAACAATAACAACAAAAAGAAGCTTTGAGACTTCTTCCCAGGCCTCTTGGAATGCTCCCTGTATAAAGCTCAAACCATATGGGTGGGCCCGTCAACAGCCCCAGCTGAGCCCCAGCCTCCAGCCAGCATCAGACCCCAGCACAGGATCCAGTCGTGTGAGTGAAGGAGCCCAGGTGATGCTGTGTGGCAGTGAGCCAGCCAGCAAACCCCTTCCTGATTTCCTGGCACACGAAATTGTGAACAAGATAAAATGCTTGTTTTAGGCCACTAGGTTTTTAGTTGGTTGGTTACATAACAATAGATAATCAGAACAACTGGGAATTTAACTCTGTGAGGATAGCAATTTTTGTCTGATTTGCTCAGAAGTATTTCCCAATATTCTAGAAGAATGCCTGGCAATAGGAGGTATTCAGTAAATAAGTGAATAAATGAATGAGTGATGAATCCATTCCACCCTTCTCTGTCTGGCCAACTTGCCTACAGACTTCAAGCCTCAGCTTCAGCACCACTTTTTCCCAGAAGGCTTTCTCTGACTGCCCCCCCCCCCCACTAGGTTGGAGGCCTCCAGGTTTTTCCTCCTCCTTTATTATCCTAATCCCTATTATAATTCATACATGCATTTTTAAGCATGTGTTTAGTGCCCGTCTCCTTTCCAGAACATGAACTCCCTGAGAGAAAGGATGGAGTCTGTTCATGTTCCCTGCTCTGCCCAGCCTAGGAGTGCCCAGCATCAATTAGGCACATAGTACACACATTGTTGAATAAATGACAGAGGCTCCTATACAGAAAAGATTTTATCTACAAAGTTCTGCGGATTTGTACAGACCCAGTGCAGAAAGCAGCCTGTGTCATCAGCGTGCATGAAACACCAAAAAGATTTGAGATCTCTCGCAGGGCTTTTCTTCTTGACCTTTTTATTTTATTTTATTTTTTGCTCAACTGCCTGACAGAGGTTTCTGCTCTCACCCTTCCTTGAGTGGCCACACAGCTGCACCCTGAGCTGATTCACAGAGGCAGCTTCCTGTCACGTGGGGGGGCTCCGGAATTCGTTTTCTGCCGCAGCCAAACGGTCTAGAAGGGCTGAGCCCACCTCGGCTGCTCCCCGGGCGATCCCCAGCCTACGCTCTCGGACGCTGCTGCCTCTCCGGGTTCGGCCCCGGCTGCCACATGGCCCTCTCCCTGTGGGAAGGAGGCAGTCTGGTTCTTCCCAGGCCTCTGCCCTGTGGGAGCGGGGAGGAGAGGGGTGCAGATGGGGCGACTGTAGCAGTGCTTTCCACAGGGGAACCGGGAGTGGGGCCCGGAGTGCCCGGGGGGCGCCTGAGCGGGGAAGTGAGGAGCCCACCGTGGGTTAAGCTGAAAGCAACACTTCACGTTTATCTCGGTGCTTTATGTTTCCATGGCACGTCCCACACCACCCCCGAATGCCCAGCTTTCCAGCCCAACAGGCAACAGGTGAACCCTCCCATTGGGGTTTAGGAGCTAGTCTGGCCACAGCAAGTCAGAGGGCCCTGGCTCTGCCACTTACTGGCTGGCTTCTCTGGGTAAGTCACTCATGAGTCCTGAGCCTCAGTTTCCTCGACATGAAATGGCCACCTGCCCACCCGCTGGCGCTGTTGTAGGGGTCCAGGACTCTTGAATAATCACAGTATTGATGAATAACAGAGTGTGAGCATTTACCATATGTAGGCATTCTGCCTCAAACTCTAGATGTGGGAAGTCACTGAATCCTCACTGCCGAGGGATAGCTTATTCCCATTTTATAGATGAGGAAACTGAGGCTGCAGAGAGGTTCAGCCACTTGCCCGACGTCACCTCGCTGGTACCCTGTAGTGGAATCCGTGTGACTTGCTGTTACCCTAGAGATTCCAAGCTCCAGCTCCAGAGCCCAACGACATAGATTAAAGTCCAGGCTCTGCAGCAGGCTGGTGGGTGGCCCTCCTCTGCTCTCCCCCTGTTTCTCAGGCTGGCCAAGCTGCTCCATGCAGATGATTTCCCAGAAAGGGTCCTGCCCGTCTGGAGGGTTGCCCCAGCTGTGTGACTGGATACTGATTTGGGGGGGCGCTCAGCTCATCAGGAATACAGTCGCATTCTTAAAGCTTTCATTTCCCCCCTCTGGATATATAAAGGAGTGTTCTACACTAGGCCTTTAACACCGTTCCCTGTTCCCCATACTTCAGTTTGGTCTTCTTCCAGACACAAGAAGCTGAACAGGCTTTTTATGCCTACCCTTGCCACTCTGTCCTTCTGTGGAGAATCTAGAAGAGGGTGGGGCTCATGGCAGCCCACAAAACTGCCAGAGCTGCAACCCCAAACGGGCAGGACTGTAAAGTGAGACTGTCCCCAGCGGTAAAGTCAGACCACATAGTGAGTGCCTGCCTGGCTGTCTTCTCAGTAAAGAGTCTGAAATCCCTTTTCCCCTGGGCTTACCAGCTTGTGGAAATGTGCTTTCGGTGTTTACCAGATATTTTGAAGACATGGATATACTGCAGGAAACAAAATCCCACTAGACACCCCAAGCTAGGCTGACCCCACCCTAGGCCCAAACCAAACTGCCTTTAACCTAAAACCCAAGGCATTTCTCAAGCCAGAAAAGAGGCCTTTGCTGAATTTAAAAAGTCAAATGGAAAGGAAAGTTCTAGACCAGATGATATGTTCCTGCCTTAAGAATAAACACAAGTGTTTTTCTTCAATATGCTCACGATAATGCAGGGACGACATGGCAGGCACTGTGCTGGGTGTATTTCATCCTCACAGCGAGCAGCTGGATTGCCGAATACCTCCTAATTTGCAGATAAGAAAAGTAAGGCCCAGAGAGGTCAAGGAACTTGTCCACAGTCACAAAGCCTGTGAGGGCGACAGGACTCGGATCTAGGTTTGTCAGACTCCAAAGTTTAGTCTTCCTTTATGCCTCCTTGGAAGCTGACTTGATTTCATCTCTTGGACTGAGAAAGCCTTGGGCCCCCTCTGTACTCCTGCCAAGAAGCAGCTTCAGAGATTGAACAAAGGAGAAGCCGACAATTTAAGAGCAGGACCTTCCACATTTTTGGTGCAAGAAGCTATTGGTGGAAAAGGGAATATTTAAGCCTAATAACTGGGCTTATAGCTACATGATAAGTATACCTGGTTTGAGCGATGGTGTCAGTGAGCTGTATGGGGGAGGGGGAGCCTCATTTTTATAGTTGAAGCAACTAGTTAAATGGACTGAACTTTCCACTATTCAAATTCTCTATCTCGTGGCATCAAATAGAACCAAGCTGCTCCACCCCGAGACTGGCCAGCTGACTCCCCAGAGTCCTAAGCTTGACTTTGAAAGATCCAGTTTGAGGCCTTCCCCCTTACAGGAATGTTCTGTTCAGAATGTCAACGGCCGCTTCTATGCTACTGAAATTTGCCAACTGTTCACCACTTCATTGGAGGTTATATTTCTGCCTGATACCTAAAATGATATTTTGGAGGCCACTGGAATTTTAAATGTAATTTTTATGTTTAACAAGATGTACATGAACACAGGCTCACTGTAGAAGAAATTCAAAAGATGCAGCAATATGTAAAGCAAAAGTTTATATCCCTTTTACCCACCCTATGGCCCATTCCCAACCTTAGTCCCTTCCGTAGAAACAGCTGCTGCCTGCAACTTGGGCACATACTTCTGTGCCTTTCCTGTGTAACTAGATGGATAGATATGCAGTCTGTGTATGTGTGTAGGGTTTTAAAAATCATAATTGGTATCAGACTATATAAATGCTACAACATGTCTTTTTTTTTTAACAATTTATTTTGGTATCATTAACCTACAATTACATGAGCAATATTATGGTGATTAAACTACTCCCTTCCTCAGGTCCCCCCCACCAACCCTATTACAGTCACTGTCCATCTACAACATGTCTTTTTAATTCAACAATTCTTTCCATTCAGTGTACAGAGCTCTGCATTATTCCTTTAAACTGCTGCATGACATTCTATCATTTAACCATTTCCCTATAATTAAGCATTTAGGTTATTTACAATTTTTCACTATTATTAAACAATGTTATAATGAACTTACTTAGACATTTGTCCTTTTACATTCTTTAGCATGTATTTGAAGGCAGAGTCCTAGAAATAGAACTGCAGAAAAAGGATGTATATTTTTATGTTCATTTTTTATTTTGATAGAAAAACTGCCAAAATACCTCTCCCTCTCCCCAAAAGAATAAACAGCAACAACAAAAAAATGCCAATTCCCTTTCCAACTAGCAGTATATAAAAGGAAATGTGGAAATCTTGCAACACCAACTCCTCAAACCACTGTTTGAGACTATTTCCTTGCCAGTCAAAATGTTATTCTTGTTATTAAACCTCCTGGTAGCTGATAAGCTCTCTGGCGCCTGTTCTTTGGAGGCGTTTGGGGAGCTGCCCCCTCCCCTGTCTTCACTGGAGGGGCAGCACCGCACCGCTGGAGATGGGCCCCCAGTTCTCTGCTCTTCAAGGCACTCATCTGTCCCTATTATAACTTACCTACCCGCATTCTGGCTCTTCAAGCAGGAAGCAGCCTCCCGTAGGGTAGAAACGATGGCTTAGTCGCCTTTGTGTTCCGCACGCCTGTCAGAGTGTCTGACGCCTGCCTGTGCTCTCAGAGCTGCCGTTTGAAGGGGAAGCAGGGAAAGAGGGTAGGCTGGTTCCCTGGCAAAGCGGGGAGGGTCCCAGACCCAGTGAGATCAAGTGAATCTCTATGTGACGTGGAGAGACTCAGGGTTACTAGTCCTGCGGCACCCTAGAAACCTGAGCATCTGGAGTCAGGGAGTGGGTTTTACTTCTGAGACATGATCTGGCCACACACCTGCATGGGTGGCACTGTCCCTATCCAAGCTAAGAACCTCAAAGTAAAATACAGCATTTTTGAGAAACAGAAAAGCTGCATTTGTTTTGTTCTTTCGCATTTTCCAAATGCACCTCGCTCTTCTTTTCCTGCAGCTGTCTTAGATGCTGGCTAAGCTGGGTTTAGAAAAACGAATTTCAGGTGAGTTTCTGGTTTGACTGCAGTCTTAACTCTTTCCCAGGATCTGCCTGCTTGGCGCTCAGAGGGCTTCATACCACCACCCTGTCTTCTTCCGCACTTAATTTTCCAGACATCCTGCAAACTTCTGCCCACTCCATCCTGCCTTAACTTTCTTACCTATGTAAAGGAACCTCCTGAAGGGAATCCTGTGTTCATTATTTAAACAGCTGGAAAATTGCTTTGTCTTTTCTCTGCCTACATGTTGTATCTGGGATTTACAGGATATGTTTTATCACTGACTCTTGAACTGACTCAGGCAACTTCCAGGAAATACTAAAAATTTCCCAAGGGCAGTCAAGTTCAAGAAGCTACAACTACTCAGGCTGAACTTGAATAAACCATGTCTAGGGCCCCTAGCATTTAATGACCTCAAGTGTAACAGCAGGATCTGTGCATGAAGACCAGCGGCCATACACAAGGGAAAGGAAGAAAAAAAGTGAAAGAATAAAAGCTGGGAGAGAGAGAAAAAGATCATAAAAGAAGGACATGGACATTATAATCGAAGGACATGGCAGAAGGTGGTATGTCTTACTTGAATCAGTTGAAATGATGGATCGGCAGGTCTCTGGAGGACCCTGTAACATGCTAGTTCAAATATGCTACATTTGTGCAAACTAGCTGCCTGGATGCCTGGAATGCTCATTTTCTGTTAATGACCAAAGGTTTACTATATCCGCTAGTTGTTTTAATACCCCAGGTCTCTGAGAGGCTATAATACATCAGCAATTTGAGGCATTAGCTTCATGGCTTAGTCCAGTAACATTTTAGCATTTCTCGTTCAAACTTACCACCTACCATCCACTATTCTAGTAATACTTCTTCTTTTACTGTTCCTAAATTTATAGCTTTATGATTGGAAGACCTCTCAAGTTAGTCTCTATATTTTATAGCTAATTAAGGAATATGAGTGTTTCCTTATCTGGAATTTTCTTCCTCTGTCCTCTGTTTCCTGCATACCACAACTACTACCGCCACCCCAGTCCAAGGGCGCCTTTCTGAATATTATCACTTGCTTCCTGATTTTACATATATATAAAAATATTTTTATATATAAACACATATATTTTTTAATATATGTATGTACATACATATGCATGTATTATATATAATGTATAATATATAGTATTGAATACACACATACATATGTATAAAATATAGCATTTATAATATATAGTAATATAATGTATTTACATTATTGTAATAATGTATAATTATATATAGTAATAATATAATATATAATTATTATTATGAACACATTATTAATGTCATTATTATGAGCACATTATTATGTATGTCATTTTTCAAAATAGTAGCATATTTGAACTTCCTCAGAACCAGAGATTCTTAGCAACAGCATTGAAAGAGCTGTTATATGTACTGGTGTTTTAGGCAGCAAGTTCCCAACACCCAAACTGAGTTAAGCAATAAGAGGAATGTATTAGCTACTATAAGTAAAATATATGAATAAATCGATAGGTGTATATACTTCCAAACCGCCCACCTAAATACATATATTTTTTATGTGTGGGCGCTGTATGGACCTGACGC
>JAQQAC010025234.1:31763217-31777216 GCA_029783875.1 Phataginus tricuspis | reverse complement strand
GTGAGGGGGACAGGAAGCTGGCCGCAGGGTCCACCACAGGGGCACTGGAGAAAAAGGAGCTCAGAGTACATAATCCACAGGGTATCTAGGGGTGTCACAGTCCAGAAGTGTCTTTACAAATAATGTGAGTGGGTTGAGCACGTGAAATAATATCTAATAGGTGTGACTCAAAAGGTTGAGAACCTCTCTTCTAAACCATGAGCTCCCCAAGGGCAGGAGATGGGTATTATTTCTTTGTTGCTGTGGCACCTGGCAAGGGAGCGCTGAATTCACTCCACCTCCCGCACCGCCTGACAGCCCCCCTCTGTTCTCTCTCCTGTTAATAGCCTGATGTGTACCCATCTCTTTCCCAGACCTGCCTTTCTTCCCCTTAAAAGGCCCACCAGATGGGAAAGACAAGTCCACTGCCCACCCCCACCACCCCTTTTCTGGAAAACAAAACTTGGAGAAAAGAATTAAAGTGCTTCAAGACGTGATCACATGAAATAGCTTCATTAAAGGGTCAAATAAAGAAAAATGCATTTCCTATGTGAACAGTGGGAAAGGCAGGCATCCATGAACTTGAATGTCATTTGTCTGTGGAGCGACGTGCAGGCAGCATAAGCCTTTGATGCAATTGGATTTCATGAAATGAAAAGCTTTATTTAGACTGAACATGTGCCATTTGTCACATGTAGAGATGATACTCTGGCCCACTCTTTGAGGATGTTCGTTTCCTATTATTATTCACTTAGAGGTGATGAGTTAAAGCTGAACTACAGATGCTCTGTCCCAATCCCCCTTGGGACAGGCACGTGTAAAAGGCCTGTTGTGTAGTCTGGGGTATAATCTGCGGCCATGCGTCAGGATTTCTCCTACTTCAAGGAGACTGGTTGAAACGGTGTGATTATGACATTCAGAAGCGATGAGCACGGACTGATGACGGTGGCCTGCCCTCTGTCTTTGGGAACAAAACAATGCTTAACATAAAAAAAAATGTGTGTGCACGCAGAAATCAGAATCGTCTCAGTTTGGCTTCACAAATGGCAAAATGCTGAATAAAGTCATGTCATCTGAATTCTTCTCTTTCTCCCTCCCTAAATCACTCTTTCAGTGCCCTTGCGTTGCTGGGGGACTTGAAGTGCATGCCCGTTCTATTGTTGAATAATACAGCCCTGCGGGAGAAGGGAACCAGAGACGCACCTTTGTCCAGTGAGTTTCACTATTCTAACCTGCTGAGTGAAACTTCCCCGACTAAACAGAACCAAAAAAAGCCTCGTGGAGGTCGCCAAGAGAATCCAGCCTCCCAGGCGCAGCGCTCCAGCCGCTGGTGTGGTGAGCTCAGGGCGGGAGAAGGGTCCTCTCCGACCAGGAAATGTAAGAGCTCTTCAAGAGTTCACTTCCCTCAACCCCGCTGATGGGTGGCCCCCTTATCCAGTGCTCCGATCTAAAGCCAATCCTTCCTCTTCTGGGCACTGGGCGCGACCCCCTGGAGCCGCTCCGAGACAGCACTTCAGCGATTCTTCCCTCCCTTTCCCGCATCCTGGGGCTCCCTCTGTACTGCAGCCTTCCCAGCGCCCAACAGTCACGCCATTATTTCTCTCATCTTTAATATGAATAACCTCCGAATCCCCAACTGAATCTCTCTCTTCTATCCCAAACCAGCCACACCTTATTCTCTGTTCTCCTTGGCAATAAAACTACTCCAAGCAGTTGTCTATGCTTGGCGATGCTAATTCTTCCCTTCTGATGAAGTCTTAAACCCAGTCCATCCGAGTTTCCCCACTCCATCAAAAGAGCTCTCTTCAAGGTTACCATGACCTCCACATAACTAAATCCAGCTTCGACACTGATTGGCAGGACCCCACTCTCTTGGTTTTCCAGCCACCTCCCAGCCTCCTCCTCGCTCTCCTGTGCTTGTCCCTCATGGTCTTCCCCACAAAGCTGGAGTGCCCCAGGGCCTCCCATTCTCCTTTCATATTCACTCCCTCAGTGACTGCATTCATCTCGTGACCTTAATCTTGTGTTGAAACTCCCAAGAATCCTGTCCGCAGCCCAGAGCACTCTCCTGAACTCAGACCCATAGCTAACAGCCAGCCTAACACACCCCCTGGAATGTCTAACAAACATTTGTGAACATAATATGTCCAAGATGAACTCTTATTTTTCCCTCTCCTCACTCCCATCCTTACCAAACCTGTCCTACTTTCAGTCTTTCCCATCTCAGTGGACGAAACTCCTTTCGCTCAAGACTCTAACCAACCTATCAGCATATCCATATCTTGAAAACAGAGCTGGAGTCCAGCTTCTCCAATTACTGGTACGTGGTCCAGACCTCACCACTGGCAATCCCACTGCCAGCTTACCCCCTACTGTCTGTTTCCATCACAGCAGACCTACTAATCATATCTCATCCTAGTACTCCAGGCACTCCATCAGGGTGAAAGTCAAGATCCCAGTGTGGACCCCTTTACCTCCTGACACCTCTCCTCCCATGTTCCCCTGCTTAGTTCCACTGTAAGCACCCTGGTTTTGCTCTCTCTCTCAAGCACACCAGGCATGCTCCTACCTCCAGGGCCTTTGCACTGGATATCCCTTTTGCCTGAAATATTCTTTCCCAGGACATCTGCGTAACTCTTCCACCTCCTGCCAATCTTCGCTGAAGTGTCACCTTGATGAATCCTATCTGAGGATGCTGCTTAAAGCTAAAACCTATCCACTCCCTACCAATCCCCGTCTTCTTTATCTTCTATTTTTCCAAAGCACTTATCACTTATACTGTGCAATTGTTTATCTTCAATGCCTATTGTTTATTGCCAGTCTCCTAGCCTCCCTTTGGCAGGGAAGGGGAGAAGTTTGTCTGTCTTATTGATTTATATCCCAGGTGTCTAGTACAGTACCTGATACTTCCTAGGTGCTCAATAAATAGTAACGGATTCCTATTCTAAAATAAACTGTTTCCACTTTACACATTGTGACCACTTTTGAAGGATACGCGTGTTCGGCAGCCTACAGAGGTGAAGTCCACATATGCAGGTCACTGCTACCTTCCAGTTTATAAAACTTCTCCCTGCCACAACTCCAGATTTGTGACTTTGTGCTTGTCACCATATGGGGAAATCTAGCTCCTTCTTTAGTGTGGTCATGTCTGGATAACCCCTGTGAGCTGGAATGTCTTATTTTGAAACACACACATCTTCAGAGATATGCGTCTATCCCTAGAAAAAGTACATGATAAAAGAATAAAACATTTCGCCTTATTATTAACTTGATTTCTCCTTTAACTCTTTTGTTCCTTCCCACATATTTCTATTTTTCCCTTTGCTTCTTTTTCTTTTTCTTCTCTCTCTCTCTTTTTGTTTGTTTGTATTATGGTCTCATTTTACATTCTTTCTGCTGGTGCATCTTGGTTATGTCTCACTTCATTTTGTATGTAACCTGCTTAGGTTTAAAATGATCTGTTTTCTTAAACAGGGTTAGTACACATGAAAATATGTTTCCTGGCATTCTGCCAACGCCCGTCACCCAGCTTTCTAGATTTAAGGCTTGTTTCTTCAGGAATGTGCAGAACTGTTCTGAATAAAGATAAAGTCAAGAATTCAAAAGTCTTCTCCCAAGAAAGGCATGCAGAGTGATTTTTCACACCTGTACAGCAAAGAGGCTGAGTAAAGCATTTACTTTGAGTAGTAAGAATATTAAGATCAAGTAACACTCAGCCAGATTTTTCTACACCCACCTTGGGGGATGTGTGAGTGGGCCTCCCACTGTGTGTGGGTCCACGGGCTTTTCCCCAGGAAGCCTTCATTTTACCAGTCTGGGAATTGAACTAAGTCAGAAGAACACAAGGATTTCTCACCAGATGTTCAAAGCTCTCTAGGCCCAGTTCTAAACAACTCTATGGCCAATGCACATGCTGTTTCAAGTGTTTACTCAGAAAACATCATGTATTCAACTTCAATACCTTTCAAAGTACAAAGTCACTACATTCGATCATTACTGCCATGGCGTGGCAGGCAGGAAACAGAATTCCACTCCTAGGGTTTCACTGAAGAGACTTCAAATAAGGGAATTATTTATGGAGTATATGGAGCCGACAAAGGAGGCTGAAACCTCAAGGGCCATCAACAGCAGGAAGACATTTCCACCCCTGGAGCTGACAAGCAGGGGGGAGGAAAGGGTTTGTGGGGGCCCAAGTGAAAGCTGGAGCGGGGGTCACAGAGGCGTGTGGCCGGAGGGTGGTGATGAGGCAAAGAAGGAGAAGGCATGGACTGTGCCGGCCCCTCTGTCTTCCTCTCGTCTCCTGCTTCCATTGGCCAGACCCAAACAGCAAAGCCGGCGGGCAGGGGATCGGGTGGAGCGGCCTGTGGATCAGCCTGCAGGGGCCCAGAGGTGGCAGAGGATGGGTGGCGGAAGGGATGGTTGCAGTGGGCAAATGGAAAATTACCAGCACTGGGTTAAGAGTGTGTAGGTTTGAAATTTGCTCAAAACCCTTTTTGGAAATGATATGATTCAGTTCATAAGACTATAGGGGTTGAGGGGTTGGTCAATGGTTTGATTTTTTGTGAAGAAGCACCACAGTCTTCTAACTGATCTGGCCTTGCCAAGACATGGGCTGAGACCCAGCCGGGAGAATCCTATTGACCTGATAGAGAGGTAGGATGTGTGGGCCGGAAGGGACCTTGTACAGAGCATCTAATTCAACCACCTCTCTTTAGAGACAGGAGAAGTGGAGTTCAAATGCTTGTTTATTCCTTCTTTCCTCTCTTCCTTCACCACAAAACAAATTTACTTGCTTGCCTACTGTGTACTGGGCACTGTTCTCATGATGAGAATTCAGCAATGAACAAAACAAAATCCTGTTCTTATGGAGCTTACATTCTAGGAAGGGAAGAGAAAACTGTATGGTGACTTAAAAGGGGAAAGGGGTGGGCCATGAAGGAAAATGAGGGAGTAAAGGACAGAGATGGGGCTTCTCCTTCATACAGCAGACATGGAGGTGTCCCTCATAGCTGCCATTCGAGCAGGGACCCAAAGGAGGTGAGGGACAAGCCAAGTGGCCGTCTGGGTGAGGTCATTGCAGGTGGAAGGGACAAGAGGTATGAGGATCCCGAGTGGGAGCGTGCCTGGTGCAAGACTCAAGGAGAGGGAGGCAGGGCGACAGGAGATGAGACGGCGGGCCAGCTGCAAGCCAGGGCTGAGGAGCCGGGCAGGCTACGTGGGACTCTGTTTCACGGTCAGGATGATGGGGAGCCACTGGACGGAACTGAGCAGAGTAAGGGACATGGTGTGACTTGTGTTGATGCGATCCCTCAGGCTGCTCTGGGGAGTAGATGGAAGGAGACAAGGGCAGAGATGTGGGGCCAGCGAGGAGGCTGTTGGTATTGTCCAGGGCAGGGAGGCAGATGGCCAGCACAGAGTGGAAGTGGTGGAGGTGGTGAAAAGTGGTCGGATTCCAGCTGTGTGTGAACACAGAGCCAGCAGGATTTTCTGGTGCAGGAGATGGAGGCTCATGAGACCAAAGTATCAAAGATGATGAAGGGTTTTGGCTTGAGCACGAGGACAGATGGAGCTGACATTACTGAGGTGGGAGCGGAAGAGTTTGGCACGATAGGAGGATACAGAGGAGTTGGGTAAGAGACTTAATAGAGTGGTAAAGGCCTATTAGATGTCTATGCAAAAAAAAAAACCCCGTTAGATGTGTGTATGTACGTGTACATACATACACACACATACACATGTGAACATTGTATGTGTGTGTGTGCGTGTATGTGAATCTGAAACTCAGGAGAGGGGTTGAGAATTGAGGTATAAATTTGGAGATAGTATTTAAAGGCATGAGAGGATGAGGCCATCTACGGAGTGAGTATTGCTATTAAAGGGAATAGAACTTAGTGCTGAGTCCTGGAACACGCTGATAATAATATCAATATTTATTGAATTTTATTATTATTGTTTTTACAGCAAACATTTATTCAGCACTAATATGCACCAGACATGGTGTTAAACACCTCACTTACATTAGCTTATTTAATTCTCATAACAACTTTGTGAGAAATTTATTATTATCCCCATTTTACAGGCAGCAAGACTTTGGCTCAGAGGAATTAAGCAGTCTGCCAAAATCTCGCAGAGAGTCTGTATGTTCCGTGTAGTGGCAAAGCTGGGACTCAAGCCCAGACAATCCGACTCCAGATGAAGCAGCCGCCCGAGCTTACACAGCGGGTTTGTGGCAGAAGATGGCCGATAAGCTTCTCTCTGCTACGCTGCCTCTGCTGATTAAGTTCTTTCACTTCCTCGCAGTTACTCAAAGGGCAGAATCACACTTGAACAGTCAAAAGCCAGTTATTAAGCACAACCCCAAGTCCAGGCCCAGTTTATACATTTGATCTCATCTCTTACCAGAATTAGGAAGTGCTCAACCCTGTTCAGAGGCCAAGGTTCTGAATCATAAACCTTTAGTGTCTCGCTGTTGCTTGGCACAGCACCTTGCCCACAGACGCAGCTCTTCATCTCAGACTGTCTGCAAGTCCACTGGGACTTCATGAGCTTATCCTGTTGGGGAGGCAGAGAGTGAGAAGAGAGGTCTTATCCTTGTGGCTGAGGCTGCAGATTAGGGCCAAGATGAAACCCACCTTTTGGACATCACCCCAGACAGAGGGCTTCCTAGTTATAGCTGTGATACCATGACTTGTCTAGGAAAATCAATCAGGACTGAGATCCTGAACTGGAAGGTGGTCAGCGTCCATCCTAGAGCTCTGTTTGGTATCCACCTCCCCAGGGGCACGACTATCCCTGCCTCAGTCAAGGCTCCTCTCAAAGACTGGCACTGTGCTGTGTGCATATCTAAGCAGGCAGTGCAGATAGCATCGCTTCGCTTTCCCCCACTAGCCTTCAGAGATGTGGTGGAACCATAATTGGAACCTTTCAAAGAGCTCTTTGGATAAACACACTATCAGTTCTCAGTTATAAAAAAACCACTATCAGCCACCCAAAGAAGGCAAAATGATAGCAACACACCAAAATGCAAAGGGGCGCACACTTCAGAACGCCAAGCTATCCAAGACCAGCAGCGTAACCTAACTTCAGCCATCTCCGTTTCCCAAATTGATCGGGAGCGTAGTGTAAGGAAAATAGCTCAGGTTTTGGAGTCAAACAGGCCTGGGTCTGAATCTAGCTCTGACGTTCTCTAGTGGTGACCTTGAGCTAAGTGTTGAATTCCTCAGCACCTCATCCTCATGGATGAAGTGGGGAGAAAGGAGGAAAAATTCCTCATGTATAGGGTTGCTTTGAGAATATAAAGAGAACAGATATGGAAAGCACTGGTCCCGGAAGGGGAACGTGGTGGCACTTCTAAGTGGCAGCTCGGGTCCTGCCCGTGCCGTGATGGTGGCCGTCGGGGCGGTGAAGGTGATGGCAGTGGTGACCGTGGTGGGGCTGAGCACCATCGTCCGGCCTCTGTGGACCTGGGCTGGCTCCCGACTCTGTGGCTTAGACACTGGAAGTCTGAGAGAGAACTGAGGCTTTAAAGAAGAATGTTTAGTGAGATTAAAGTAAAATGCTTAAAAAGCTACTTGATTGTTTGTTACTATACTAACAAGGATACTACTTAACATTTATTCACTGTTCACTTATGTGCCAGGCATGGCACCAAATAATTTATGTGTATTTCATTTAATCTTCATGATATCCCTTTGCAGAATGATGTATGATTGGCTCCTTGTCAGATTAGAACCCCAAAGCTCAGAAAGGTTAAGTGTCTGATCCAAGGTCACACAGCTGGGAAGAGCTAAAGCAGGCATCCAGGGCTGGGTTGTCTGATTCCAGAGCCTGAAATTATAACCACTGAACCTGAACCAGATGTACAACAGCTAAGGAGAGGTCAGGGTGCTCCGAGAGAGTGGGGTGTATGTAGGGCTTATTATGATAGTTCTTATGAGAACTTCACACAAATAAATAAAAATATGTCTGAGATATATGTGAGAGTTGAAGCTGGAGAAGCAGAGAGAGGTCTTTTTGGCCCTGCAAAGTATTTCTGCGTTTAGGATCAGGACACTTCACTTTTAAAATCCAGATTTCTTGTTCTTCTTTAAAAGTTGTATGATCTAGAAAAACTGGCTAGCATCCCAGAATGACTTCAGTTAACTGGAGAAGCTGCTACCTTTAGCTCAGGTGTATGTTTTTGGGTTTGCCCAATGGCCCAGAACTCCCTAATTCCTTTGCCTGCGAATTTCACTTGTTTGTCCTGGCCTGACTATAGATATTTGAAAAGGTGCAGGCACATGGACCAGGGTACAATTCAAGTAGCATTCAGAGCAGAGGGCCTTGCCCAGTAAATGCCAACACTGAAGAAAGTGAGGAGGACGTGGCTGTCTCCTGGACCAGGCCGTCTCTCCATGGGGAAGATGGATATGTTGCTCTGCTCAGCTCCATCCGTCAGGCTTTCCTGACCATCCACTGCCTGTTCTGCCTGTCCTCCCGCCGGCTGCTGACCACCAGTTCCTTCCTTTCCTTGTACAGTATTCTCATTCACCTCTGGCTACTCACTGTTTTTACTGTGGACTTCCTCCTGAAGGTGTTCAGGAAGGCTACTTTTTTCTTATTTAAAAATATCTTGTTTTCGACTTTCCACCATTAGTTCCCAAATGAGGTGAGCAGAGTGGGAGTAGCAGGTGCATTTTTCGGAGACTACAGCCCAGCAGTGAAGTTCTCTGAGTACTCTTAAAGGCTCGTAGGCTAGACAGTGCAGGTTAGTGTGACCCTGGCCACGGTATACTCAGCTCTTGCGCACCAAGTTAGTTTCCTAGCTTATCACAGACCTTTGCTCTGAAAGAACTGAAACTGAAACTCAAAGACCAAGGGCCCGCTCCTTACATCATCTTCCTTCCTTCCCCAAATGGCAGTGAAGCACCCACTCTGTGCCAGGCAGGGTGCTAACCAGGCACACAATGAAGTCCGTGTGAATAATGCCATGAGAAGGTGACTCAAGTGCTATAAGAATGCCTCCTTAGGGTTCTTTGGCTTTTTACGATCTGCAAAGCCCTTTCACAACAACTTCATATGCTGAGTGTATGCCCATTTTACAGACAGAATTTAGGCTCTGGAAAGCTGAGTGGCACACAGCTAGTCAGCCACAGCACTGAGCTTCAAGCCTAGATCTTTGTATTTCAGGTTCAGCGCTCTTTTCACTCCTGATACTATGAGCACGTAACAGTGTCTGGCACATAATAGGTGCTCAAGAAATGCTTGCAAGACATAAAGGAACATTACATTGCCTCTCAAAATGACTAAAAACTTCTAACATAAACATTTCTCCTTCAAGGTCAAGAAAACAAGACCTCCCAGGAATCTTGCAAACGTATTGCTCAGTAAAAGCCAACAATGCCTGAAATTAATCATTATTATTTTCACCTAAAGCAACATATGAAGGTAGGGAGATATAAAAACAAACACCTCTGCCGAGGCAGATGACTGCAGATAAAGCTTTTTCTTAGGTTTCTTGACGTTCTTCTTTGCCCAAGGACAATCTGTTAAGGAAATATTTTTTCTATCTAGTTCAAACCACATTCCAGACTCCAAGTCCAATATTGGATAGTAAGTAGTAAAGCAGATCACTTAACCTTCTCAAGATGTTTCTCCCTGGTGAGTTCCCAAGTCTACCATGGGGAGGGTCCCAAGAGTCTCTGCCTTGGTTTTTGTTCCTTTTTGCAATTTGGTGGGAGATGTGTGAGGAGCGGTGTGATAGGAAAGCTTTGGCTCAGCTTGGTTCATATATCAGTGCGGAAACATAGGCGAGTGATTTCAGGGGCCAGTTCTGTGGTGGGAGCCTTCCCTGTTGGGGGCCTGGCTGTGCACACCCCCCACCTTGGAATGACCCAGGACAATCTGCTGCCACTAACACTCCCTAATCTGGTCACCCCTTCTTGCAGAAGGCCAGGCCAAAGCCATTTTTCCCTCTGGAAAGGGCAAGCCAGCTGCTGGCAGGAGGCAGGGCTGCTGTGTACGTCACCAAGGTAACGGCCTCCTCCTCTTTCTCTACCAGTTGACCCTTCTTGCCTTAATCCTGCTTAACCACCTCTTCACTGCTCCCAGAATTAGTATCTGCCACGTTGGTCTGGCCACGGCAGCAGTAGACAGCTGAAGTGTGTATCCCATAGAACAAAGGATATGGAGATATAAGGGAATAAAACTTTCACAAACCACTAAAACCCTTTAGTGGTTTAAATCAGCCGGTGCTTCTCAGAGTGTAATTGCTGGATCATCGGCAGCAATATGGCTTGTGAATGTCAGAAATGCACATTCTCAGGCCCTACCCCAGACCTGATGAATCTCTATGGGTGGGGCCAGCAGTTCGCATTTTAGCCAGCCATCCAGATGAATGTGGTGCACACTCTAGCCTGGGAACTTCTGGACTAAATAATGTCTCCCCACTGGGTATCATTCTCCTGGATCTCCTTATTATCTTCTAAGAGTCATATAAATGGACAAAGAGTTTGTGATAACATTAACTGATACAGAGTCTTTGATGAACTATACGCTTTGAGGTGAGGCCAGAAGAAATATCAACCTCTGAAAATTCAGCTAAAAGTAGTCCATAAGGTGTGGTGGGGAGAGCATGAACTCTGATATCAGATAGTTCTGGGTTCAAGTCCACCTGATGTTCCAATCCACCACCTGCCAGCTCTGGGAGTTTAGGCTAGGTACTTATACCTTCTGTACATTGTCTATCAAATGTGAATAAAAGACCAAAGGTATAAGGTTATTATGAAGAATAACTGGGATAGAACATGGGAATTGACTATCACACACATCAACCACTCAGGAAACATCTCTTCTTCTTCCTCACTTCATCTCCAGTAAAATTACTATAAAAACACCCCTGCACCTTGGTATTCGCCCTTGCCTCTCCCAAGGTTTTATCAAGGAGGTCAGGGAATCTCCTGAAGCCAGTCAAACGACCAAAGTACCGCAGTCTGCAGTCTAATCAAGAGGCCCCACCTCTATCCTCAGGGTTAGAATGTGACCAATATAAAAAAGTTATACTTGATCTAATTTTACAGTGACTCATTGGAAGAGGGTGAAAGCGGGCATGAAATCTATGGAATGGAGATTCTAAATTTAAGAATTTGTTAATATTCATCCAAAACTATCCAACAGAAAGAAAGTGACAGATTCTTCATCAAAGGAACGCTTATGATTTTGGCCCCTAAACAAGGAGAAAGCAATTCAAAGCTTTCCCACAGTCTCAGCGAAATAGTCCTTAAAAATATTATATTCCCTTTGTGCTGAGTGTGCACTAATAATCTATCGTTTTTGACTTCTTACCATGTCCTAACCGTAAACCATTAAATGGCGCACATGCACTAGCACACTGAATCCTCAGAAGTCATCACCGTACTCCCCCTACCCCAAAATACAGATGAGAAAACTGAGAGAAATTAAAGGCAACTTTCCTAAGATCGCCAAGATTTGGATTCAAGTCTGGGATTTCACCCAAGAACCTGAACTCTTAACCTTTGAGCTTGAACTCCTAATTCAGTTTCCCAGGTAGCTCAGTATGAGGGTGAGAATCTCCTGAGTAACGGAAAACAGCAGTCTACCCACTGGGAAGTTTTACACTCCCTCTACAGATCATTCCACGGGCATTCTGATTCATGAGTCTGTGTCCAGTTCGTTTCCTTCTGAGTAAGTGCCTGGGAGCTTGAGAAACTCAGAGACCACTGACTGAATAAAATTTCTAAAGTTGTAAAGGTGAGAGCTGGTCCCTGTCCTGCTATCACCTTGCCAAGGAATTGCCTACCTGAGCAGGTCTGCGGGAGGCCGCTAGCAAGCCAGCCAGCCAGTCACTGCCTTTCATGCTACCTCAAATGCATGCAGTTCAATCACAGTTACATAATAAAAGACAATTCAGAGAAAATTTTAGGATGATTAGGTTGTAAGTAGCAAGTTTCTAACGAGCTTTAGGGATATAGTTGAATTAAGTGCTGCCAGAAATTCTAACTTACAGATGGCAAATAGGTTTCATTTTAAGTGATAAATCCAATCAACTGGTGGCAGGTATTGCCTGGGACCCTACATGAAGAAGGATTCTGAGGCCACTTCTGCGCTAAATAGTAGAGTTGATCATGATAGATTAGCAGTGTCTTCCATGATCACAGGGGGTGGGCATGAGGGCTCATGTGTCTATATCATCCCTTCCCTAAGTGCTAGATTATCAGTTGATATTAACAATTATAGTGAATGTACTGTCTAATTATTTAGGTAGAAGATAACACATTATGAAAAATATTTATAAATGATAAATTGTATGAAATAACTGCATACATTTCATACAATACAATTGTATGAAACCATATGGGAGGATTCTTGCTGGCATATGTGCAAACTTGATTTTACTTTTTAGAACTTTTTCCCCAGAGATTAGTTCCCACCTTAACATGGCAAAATGTAAAAGGAAAACATTTTTTCCCTATAAAAACGTTTGGGGTTCATTTGGATGCTGAATTTTCTTGTGAATAGAAGTAAATGTTGCTTATGCCATATGGGCCTATTTATCCCACATAATCACAAAATCATAAGTTAAACATTTTAAGGCAGTAAAAAGCAATCTGTTTTTTATTTTAAATGTCATGGTGAAAGATGTATGTATTCTGTATATTGGAAACATAAGTCCCCCAAACTTCATTGTAACTGCCTTTAACTGTCATTTGCACATATAATTGTGAACACAGAATTTTTTTTTAATCACAAAAAGGCTATTAAAACAATTAATTGAATGTATAGCAAGGTTGAGGATACAATGTCAGTGTGCCAAAAAAAAAATCAATTCTACATGCCAACCACAGTTAGAAAATGAAATGTGTAAAATACCATATATAACTGTATCAAACAAGAATGAAATAAAGACAAATCTAGTGAAGGATATCTAAGCTTCTACACTGAACACTACAAAATTGCTGAAAGAAATTAAAGAAGGCCTAAATAAATGAAGGGTTCCCTCAAGTTCATTGATAAAAGACTCAATACTTTTCTCCCCAAACTGGCCTATAGATTCAATACAACCTGAGCCAAAATCACAACAGATTTGTCTATGTGTGTGTTTGTGCATGTGCCTACACACACAAAATAATGCCAAGTTGTTAGTAAAGAGAGTCTTGAAGAAAAAGAAACCTGGAAGACTGGCATTACCAGATTGTAAGATTTATTATAAAGCTACAGTAATTAAGAAAGTATAATAATGTCATAAGAACAGGCAAAGCAATGGAATAAAATCCAGAGAAGACTCTCACATGTATGGTCACCAGATTTCTGACAATAGTGTCATTACTCTGAAGTGAGGAAAGGATGGCCTTTACAGTAAATGATGTCAAGTCAATTGGATTTCCATATGGGAGGAGAAAAATGAGTCATGACCCTTACCTCACACCATTCATAAAAATGAACTTCAAGATGTGAAAGAAAAAAAATAATCTCCCAGAAGATAACATAGGAAAATATTTTCATCACATTGGGATGAGTAATGATTTCTTAAACAGGACATGAAACAAAGCTATCAGGAAAAAAAAAAAAGATAAATCGGACTATATTAAAATTTAAAACTTTTGCTCATCAAAAGATACTGTCAAAAGAATGAAAAGGCAAGCTGCAGAGTAGAAACAGATTTTTATGTACATCTAACTATCGAAGAACGTCATAATTTTTTTAAATCTCATGAATCAGTAAGAAAAAGACAGGTAATACAATAGAAAAGTGGGCAAAAAGACTTGTAGGCATTTCACAAAAGAGTATATAAAAATGGCCAATATATGGGCTCAACATCTCACTCATCAGGGAAATACACATTAGAACCCCAATGAGACAATACTACACACCCACCAGAATAGCTACATTTTCCCAGAGGAACTTGTAGTCACAACTGTTGATAAGAATGTAGAGCAGCTAGAACTCTTGTACTGCTGCATGAAAATTGGTACATTTAAAATTGTTTAACATTACCTACTAAAACTAAATTCATAAGCATTCT